>OV788326.1:19493177-19556478 GCA_928718305.1 Tetramorium bicarinatum | reverse complement strand
TCGCAGCGCCGGGTTAGAAAAACAGAAAAACGGAAAAAGAAAAGGCGATCGGATTCGCGTTGATAGCGCTAAGCATGGCGCGAGATTTAAAATAAAGAGAATACACATAGCGCGTACAAAGATAATGAAAAAAAAGTACGATA
Source organism: Tetramorium bicarinatum (assembly GCA_928718305.1). NCBI lineage: Eukaryota > Metazoa > Arthropoda > Insecta > Hymenoptera > Formicidae > Tetramorium > Tetramorium bicarinatum. The sequence goes on along the minus strand of OV788326.1, from coordinate 19,556,335 downwards.
CTGTACTAATTTGAATAAAATCAATTGTCAAACTTGGAACCACGATGACGAAAAGTGATATTTTCCTTTGTCCTAGTTTTAATTTCAATAACACATATTCTCATAGTCAGTGATTTTATTCTTCAATAAGCTTTTAAAATGCCTACATATAAAATTATTAGAATTAAACAATGTAAGTGGATATTATCCCACACAGCAAAGAAAATCTGCAAAATATACTGAAATTATCACAGATATACGAAACATATCTGAATATCCCTTACAATATTGCCATTTATATACATTTACTGATTAGAAATAGGATATATTAATGTCCGCAATTACGTGGGAGTAGAGATATCATATAGAGGCGTAGAGATATCATATGTACAACAAAAGAGATCTGCGGGATATACTGAAATCTTCGCAGATAAACGAAATATATCTCAATATCTTTAGAATAAAATTTGTATACGTATACTATCGTATATATGTACATAATATATGTATACATGTGTATACATTAAATGTAGTACACTGTATATACGTATGAAACACATTAATGAATATATATATAATGTACCATAATGTATATTCAAATTATATATATGTAATGTATATACATTAAATGTAGTGCTGTATATACGTATGAAATACATTAATGAAAATATATATAATGTACCATAATGTATATTCAAATTATATATATGTAATGTATATACATTAAATGTTGTGCATTGTATATACTGTATATGAAATACATTAATGAATACATATATATAACGTACATAATGTATGTTCAAACCAAGCATATGAAATGTACATTCATTCTACATACAGGATATTATTTTCACATAATGGAGAAAAAATGCATATACATAGAATGTCTAATGTTATAATGGGATAAAGTATTAAGCACTTATATTAATATGCAATTTCACTTAATGTTTGTCGATCTTAGTGAATATCAATGATTGGCAGAATAAAAAATTTTTAGAAACTTGACAATCTTTTTATTTTGCAACAAATCACCGCATCTGACAACGTCGACAAACGTCAAGTGAAATCGCATCCTTAGTAAAGAGTTGGATGTAGTAAATATTTGCTATTAGATTTTAAACAAAAAATACTAATCAAAATAAAAAATCGAAGAAGAATATCAAAAAATATCCATATGTTCATGAATAATTCAATGCTCAATCGTATTAGATACACTCATTATACTCCCTATAACATGCATATAACATACGTATAGGCAAAAATTTATAACATCATAAACCTAAGTTAATATATAAGAAAACTATAAGTAATTTTAAAATCTGGAATGTCTACAAGTTATAAGTTTAGATGTGCTATGGAAACTTTTGAAAAGATATAAACATATTACATGCACATACAATACTGGATTATATTTTAATCTCATAATAATTGATATTTTGAATGCTCAATACATGTAAGCTATGTTTATAACATAGCTTACACGTTCCATACACTGATGAAAATTGTCAAAGAATTTCCAATTGCTAACTTGTCACATTTAAAAATATAAGAAATTATAGAAATAACATTTCATATTATATCTTTAATTATATTATACGTTAAAGAATGTGATTAGTTCTTACTGATGTTTTAGGCTGGCTTCACATGGGATGTAACTTGCGTAAGCGTAACTTGCGACTAATCACATTATCTGTAGCATCCGGTGATATTCAAATAAAATGCCCATGTGAAGCCACCCTCAATTAATTTCTTAATTTGAAAAAAATGCATTTAAAATAAAAAATAGGTAATAAGAACCATTTAAATAGAAATATAAAATAGCTTTTGAAAAAAGTATTATAAATGCAAAATATAAAATAGGCATTTTGCATTTTACATTTTCATTCAAAATGCATCTATTTCAAATAATGAATATCTCTGTATATGGTAATATAGTAGAGCATTACATCATATTATTATTGTATATTATTAAATTGTAATATATTATATCCAACATGTACAAAAAGAAGATTGATGCAAAAATAAATGTGGAAACATAAAAGATATTTGTTTCTTTGTAAAAATTCTTTAATTTCAACTTTGTACATTTCTTTGTACTTTTGAATTAAATAACTATACATTTTTAATATAAAAATAAAGTTCTTTCGCGTTTTTAAATAAATTCCTTAAGTGTTCCATATTAGATATCATTTTTTCAAAATGACGATTTTGCCACTTTTTGTTTTTTAATACCTTGAAGGTTTTTAAACATTGATAAATGATCGATATCATTACATATGAATCTTATGTAATTTTGTCGTAATTTGAATTGTGAGTCCCTATATGGTGAATCGAAATCCCATAAGGATAACTCGATAATCTAACAAGAATAGAGTAGTATCCCACCGCTGTCACCAGTTGTCACGTTTGGGTGTTCGACTCTCTCGGCGTGATTTTTGTTTTTTGCGTGTATGGAGGACATGATTGTCCTTTTATCGTCCTCCGATGATGAATTTCCCGCCTTCTCACCTGATTTTGAGCTGGGTTTGACAGCTCGTATCCGGGGCTTGGGCCCGGTTTTAAGCACTAAGGGTGCGTTCGGGAAACTCAATTTCATACTGTGAGACGCTAACGCTAAAATGGTCGTTCGGGCAGCTACTGTGGCGCTTACAGTTACAAACTCCTCAAACGAACTTTATAGCGTTGTGAGCACGAGCAATGGCGCGACGTGTGACAGTGTGGCTTCGTGCTAGCGCTAGCGTGATGCACGACTATCGGAGGGGTTCCATTCGCGAACTGGTAACAAACGTGTTTGGATGACGAACTCATCGATTTGAATTCATCATCAGAGAGTGAAGATGACGAATTGTAACATATCGTACACGTAATGGAAAAACCAGAAAAACTACCAAGATTAGAAAATTACGTTGAAAAAATTGTACAGACGGGGTCATTAATGCCTGGACATTTTAAAGTTGACAGGTTTTGGAACACATCCGAAACGCGTGCGATTTCTAAGCATTCGTGTCTCATAAGTTATGATACACTTTTTTCTTCTTTAATTTAATGGCTCCTGATCTCATAAGACTCAATCCGGCCAAGTCATGATACCCGGAATGCTTAGAAATTGCACGCGTTTTGGACGTGTTCCAAAACCCGTATAGCCCCGATGTCCAGGCGTTAATGACCCCGTCTGTACCTGCCTATAGTAATCACCAATTTAAGTCACATTTTAGGTAATTTGGCATTTTTTATTATATGAATTTTATGCATTAGGATGAATTTTATGCATAAGGATGAAATGATTCATTATACCGCCTGTGTTGCTTGCTGGTAATATCGGGTTCTTATTTAATATCGGGTAAACAACAAGGACGAAATGAGTTACTGTGTCCCCTGTACCGCTTGCTGGAAAGCACCTTTAATCAGTTATCTTTGTGTGCATCTAACTTCAGTTACCTCTGTATTAGCTATCTTTCTATCATGCATTTATATTTACTACAAAGTTCGTTTTTTATTTTATGGACAGAATATCTAGAAGTACTTTTGAGTATGTATTTGGCATTATCGCCCCGAGTTTGGTCAGAAGACATGCAGGAGGACCAATGATTTCGCCTGAAAAACAATTTCTTATCGCAATATGACGTATGGCCATTCCTAATGCTTATAGGTAAATATTTATTAAGAAATCGATAATCTTATATGTTATAATTGTAGTTATTCTTGCCTATGATTGTTAATTGATGACTTCAGATCTATATGTGAGAAATTCGATGTGAGTCGAGCTATTGCTCTGACTGCTACACGAAGAGTGGTAAGAGCTTTGCATAATTTAACACCAATTATCATCAGATGACCATTAGCCAACAATGTTAATGATGTTTGGACTGGATTTCAAGTTGTTAACGGTTTTCCCAAAATTATTGGCGCTACCGACGGGATGCACATAAATATTCCAGCTCCTCATATTCAACCAGCATCATATACGAAAAAGACACTATTCTGTTCAATTACAAGTGTGGGGAGTCATGCGCGTTGCCTCTCCAAAATCGCCAGGACTCCGTTTTGGTTTTCTTTCAAAAGTTTATTCTAGAGAATACAATTTCTTTTTGGTTTACAATTATGGCGCCTTGCGGCGCCGGTCAAAAAATGTTATTGAAGTCTCTCTCGGTATGTGATATGTGGGGCAGTAAGCGTGACCAGGATCGGTCCAAATTTCTCCGGTGGTCGCTCCTCTTCTTCTGAAGACTCGAAGTCCGTCCAGCCTTTGGTCTGCGTTGCAGAGTCAGCTCTTGCGGAATAGGTCTGGGTCGACGTATCTCTTCCTTTTCCTGGTGAAGGAGGAAGTGGAGAGAGAAGTCTTCCTGGGCCTTCCAGAAGATGGCTTGTCGGTCTGCGTTCTCTCGGATCGAAAATCGTCAAGAGATGTCTGGGTGGACGTGTCCTCCTGACTGGCGGAAGCTCGAGCTTGAACAGCCGCCACTCCGGATGTCCCGCAGACTCCTTGTTTTCAAAAACCGCTTCTCCTCGTTGATTCTCCGTCGAAATCCTCGAATTCGACGGACAACAACAACAGGAAGACGGACGATCAAGAAGCGACTCTGTATTCGTTATGCACCCAAAAACACACACTCGGAGAAATTTCCGTTGTGCCCCGAGTCGATCACCGGTCCCTCTTATATAGCAGATGTGGCTGTTTTTTAATTACGAGAAAAATAAACAAATCAAACGACGCTTACCGACAAAATAACAAATTCTTTATATTGGCTGAAATTGGCTTTTTATAAAAAAAATAGATTGCTTAATTCATGTGACGGCCGAGCTGTCATCCAGTGCGCGGGAAACGGCGTGCACGGCTTCTATACTGTTCGAAAAGCGCGGCCGCCACACAAGTATGTTATGTTTGTCTAACATGCAGCTCATTGCGTGCTTAAACTAATGTTATATGTATAAGTATTAAAAATAAATAATTTATAAATGTATAAATAAATTTTATCTGTATTAATGTATATAATATATATAATGTAACTATATACAGGGTGGGGCAATAACTATTAGGACCTTAAATATCTTCGAATCTATGAGGTCTAGAGGAAGATTTGTGTAACAAAAATTACACGGTACGAAGGGGACTATCATATGGCGATAATAATTTTTGTCCAGGTGGAGGCGCCTCGGAGATACCAAGGTCATCTTTATTTTTTTAAATGGATCTGATATGTTTTTTTTCCATAATATGATACAGGAACTCGAAACGAGTTCAGAATTCACGACACAAGATCATTGAACAAGATTTAAAGTAAACAAAAATCGATAGAAATACATTTTTATTATTATATGAAATTTACATTTACAAAAGATGTTCAAAGTGATGGCCATTATTATCGATGCAAGACTGGATTCTTCCGATTACTGATTGGCTTGCTCTTTTAATAACGTCAGGAGTTATTAATGTACAGGCTGAAATAATCTGTTGTTGCATGATTTGAGGTGTAGTTGGTTCTTCTTTGTAGACCATGTTCTTTAGGGTTCCCCATAAAAAGAAATCTAGTGATGTCAAGTCTGGCGAACGAGCTGGCCACATTACACGACACGTCCAATCCAGCGATTTGGAAATTTTTCATTGAGTTTATTTCTCGCAACCAAAAATGAGGTGGGCATCCATCGTGCTGGTACCACATTGTTCGTCGTGTAATTAATGGCAAATCTTCTAACAAAGGAACTAATGTATGCTCTAGAAAATTAGCGTAGCTATTGCCATTTAGATGTCCGTCTATAAAATAAGGACCAATAATTTTGTCGCCTATGATACCGCACCATACATTTAAAGACCATTTGTCTCTGATGTTCGACCTGCCGCAGCCAATGAGGATTTTCCACTGCTCACATGTGCATGTTACGCAAATTAATGTTCCCGTGATTAGTGAAGATTGCCTCATCAGTGAATAAGACGTTATCGAAAAATGATTCATTGTTTCAAATCTGTTGTTGAGCCCATTGACAAAATGTAATACGATTCACAAAGTCCATCCCATGCAATTCTTGGTGAAGACTAAGATGATATGGATGAAATTTATGACGATGCAAAATGCGGAGTACGCTCCTCTTACTAACACCAGATTCTCGTTCAATTTGTCGCGAACTAACGTGAGGATTTCGAGCAACCATTGCGAGGATACCAACCTCATTCCCTTCATGGGTTATTCTTTTTTCATGTTCACTTTTACGAGTATTTAAATTACCGGTTTGTCTAAGTTTATCGCACACATTTTTAAATGTTTGACAAGAAGGCAGAATGCGATTAGGATATCGTTCAGAATACAAAATTCTTGCTCGCACTGAATTTTGTTGACATTCACCATAAATTAAAATCATGTCAAGTTGTTCTTCAAATGGATACATCTTGCACGATTGACTGATTTATCGATACTAATCTTATCATGTTTACTTTTATTACTACGGTGAACTTATTAAGATGTCCTTCAAAGAGTGTTTGTTTACATTAAAGTGATAATACGTGAATACTATTTTCACTGCTGAAAGACATCTGAGTAAGTTCTCAGGATAAACTAGACATGAAAATGGGTTAAAATAAGATTAAAATAAAATGAAAATAAAAGTCAGTCAATCATGCACGATGTATCCGTTCGAACATCTTTTGTAAACGTAAATTTCATTTAATAATAAAAATGTATTTCTATCGATTTTTGTTTACTTTAAATGTTGTTCAATGATCTTGTGTCGTGAGTTCTGAACTTATTTCGAGTTCCTGTATTATATTATGGAAAAAAAACATATCAGATCCATTTAAAAAAATGAAGATGACCTTGGTATCTCCGAGGCGCCTCCACCAGGACAAAAATTATTATCGCCATATGATCGTCCCCTTCGTACCGTGTAATTTTTGTTACACAAATCTTCCTCTAGGCCTCATAGATTCGAAGATATTAAAGGTCCTAATAGTTATTGCCCCACCCTGTATAATAATGTAATATTTAATTAATAAATAATTTTCTGATTTTTAGGTAGTATGCAATCATAAAGCACAGTTCACTCATTGCTTCGCAGGACATCCTGGATCTGTGCATGACCAACGAGTATTCCGTGTAACATCATGTCCATGATTACGTAGAACTTTACTGATTGATTCCCACAGTCGCCTTTGCGTTAATTTGTCTATAGAAAACATAAAATCTGTGTGAAATCCATGACGAGGGTCATGTACACACAGCATTATTAATCTAGCAATCTTAGGTTGAGCGCGTTTTGGAATACATTGTAAGGCTGGTATTACATACATACAATGTCGTTGTCGGATGTATGAAATTTCAGCCCGATTTCAGCACGATTTTTCACGAAAAAACTCCGTGAAAAAAATCGTGCGACATTCAATTTTTTTAATTTACGCGGAAAAGTCCAAATTTTTCGACAGTTGTAATAACATTTGTGAAAAAAATTTATTCGAGCACGTGGAGTGCGTCAAACTATGCAAATTTTGGGAAATAAAACACGTCCTTACTTATGAAGAGATGCCTCGAAGAGAGAAAGATAAAGTCAAAATGCTGTTTAAATTAGAGACTTTAAGCTTCAAAACAAAAAAAAAATTTTTAGGATACGACCACTTTTGACAGAATTACGCATATTTGAAATTATGCGAAATTTTGGCATGGAATTATCTATGCGTTAATTTTGATTGCCAGTGTATATATATATATATATATATATATATATATATATATATATATTATACGTTTAACAGTACATAGGAATATAATATAGAGTTTGAAAAAAGATTGAAAGATTGATAGAAACTATTTATTTTGTCTTACATATAAACTCTCAGTTTCTTCTCACTCAATAAAATACATATAAATAAATTTAACATTATGTATATTTTAAATATTAAACGTTTATTAACCTGTATTGGTAAATCGTAAATATTACATTATAATGAACAATATATCAAGGAAGAGAGATACATATATTCGACTTTTATGTAATCTACCTTATTATCAAGAAATCAAATTCTAATGTATAATTTTGCTCAAATGCAGATGGTTTATAAAGAAGATCCCAAAACCGATTACACAGTTCAAATATTGCGTGCGTGCGTGCATGTTGAAAGATAAATAATAGGGTGGAGGGTTATGCATGCGTACGCGATGAGATATTCATCATCGAGGCAAGTTGCTCCGCAATATGGCGCGAGCTACTACTAAGACGATCGCGCGCGTTCCGCACGTACCGCAAGATGGCGCGAGCTACTACTACGAGCGAGCGATAGATAGAAACGGAACGTATGACAAAGGAAACGGAGCGAGAAAAAAAATCACATCATGAATTAGAGTTAAAAACTTTTTTAGTTGTTCTTACATATTTTTTTCTCTTACATACTAAAAATTAGAGCCAACAGCTCGCAATCAACGAGGTGATCCTTCTCAAAAGCATCGCTGGCGCGGATCGCGTTCGATATCTCGTTGGTATCCGTTAACGAAGAAGCGATGTGCGAAAACTGTGTAAACTTGTTGTCAACCGTCTCGATTATGTTTGATAATGATTCGAACGTTAAATCGATGCACGGATCCAGGGTAAACATAACGTCGATTCAGTCATCGACAAACATACGTTCGATGATTCGAGACGTACGAGTTTAGTACCATTGGTCGCGGAAGCGCGGATCGTTAGCGGTCCAGCGCTTATAACGGCCGTTCCAAAGTAAATTTTGGATATTCCATCGTTCGTAGAGTCCTTTCCACGTTTCGAGAGACAATATCAGTTCGTTTCCACGATGATCTTCTATGGCAATCTCCACGTAACTCTGCGAACTCACGTTGATTCCAATTTCAAGATACTTGTATCCCGTTGTCGTCAGTGCGTATCGTCTGCTGAGTATGCGTTGAATCCAATTGACCGCTCTTTTTTCGTCGAAAGATCGATTTCTAAAGAGAAAGGTTTTATAAAATATATAAAAATAAATACAAATATATATATATATATATATAAATAGGAAACTTTATACTTACTCGTTACACTTTTTCTTCTTATTTTCTTGCGACGGAATTTCTTCATGCTGAAGCGGCACGTAATAATTCATACGTTTGACACTGCTTCCTTCAGCGGCGTACATTTTTCTCTCGATGAAGAGATTCGTTTCGTACGAGCGGTTGATGCAATACTGATCGCGTGAAACTAATTGACGTGATTCACCCTTTTTTTTAAGAGGAGAGGGTGAAATGTTTATGGAAACTTGTCGAAACCTGTTAAAATTAGAGAAGAGGGAATAATTGCGCACATACATGAATCACCTTTTTTGAGAGAGGGAAATGTTCATCGAAACTTGTCGAAACCTGTTAAGATTAGAGAAGAGGGGTTAACTGCGCACATACATGAATCATCTTTTTTGAGAGGGGGGGGGAATGTTTATCGAAACGTGTCGAAACCTGAAAAGACGTTGAAAGAAACGTCGAGAACCATCTAACATACATCGACAAACATCAAGTGGTTATTAAATAAACATTTAACATACATCAAGTGGTTAATAACAAAACATCTAACATGCATCCAACATACATCTAGCATACATCCATAAACATCAAGTGGTTAATAACATACATCTGGCATACATCGAGAAACGTCAAGTGGTTATTAAACGAACATCTAACATACATCTGACAAACGTCGAAAAATGTAAAATAATGTCAATATGAAGTAAATATTGTTCGAAATGAGGCAGGATAAAAAATGACGATATATGCGTAAATAGTATGCGTTTATTTTTTATGGTGATGCCACCAATTAAATAGTTTGAATACATTTTGCATGACACAATTGGATACATGTTTATGACAACGCACAGTATATGTAGCGTCCATATTTTTCAGCGATTCCACGTCTTCGTAGTGCACATCGAGGCTCTCGATGTAGATATCGTCTCTCGCATCGTCCAGGAGCAAATCCCGCAGCCATTCTCGAATCCCTTTACGTATACGATGGGTGAGGTTTCGCTCTCCGTCACATCCCGCAACGCCTTTGTAATCGTGTCTCTAGCCGTGAAGTACGGAATCGTTCCGTGCTCATCACGCCAATGCAATCCATGATGTTTCGCCTCTAACCAGAATACGTGTTTTCTATCCGCCTTGCTGAGAAAATACCATGGCTCGGAGCTTTCAAAGATATAATGAGTGAGAATAAATCCCTCTCTGAGAACGGCAAACTCCTTCACGACGAAGGAGTTTCTGCCGACGATGTACCTTGCAGATCCACGAACGTTGGCGTGGACATGGTTAACGCTGACATGTCGAGGGACGGACTGCGGGAGGATCGCGGAATGCCGTAGATTTTATACCGCTCCCCTCTCCAACGTTGCATGATTTTGATCTACGGGTGATTCGATTGAGTTATCGATCACATCTTCCTTACGATCAAAAATTGAGTAGTTTATTTCGCCGACGGTGCGTCCATGCAGATCCACGACGTAACCTTTCAGATTTATTATGTCTTCGCCGCGATGAAAAATTGGGAAGTATATTTCGCCAACGGTGCGTCCATTACGCAGATCCACGACGTAACCTTTCAGATTCACGTACGTTGACGCTGACATGTCGAGGAGCGAACTGTGGGAGGATCGCGGAATATCGTAGATTTTTACACCGCTCCCCCTCTCCAACGTCGCATTTAGGTGATTTTGCGAACAATGTTGGTCAACGGGTTGTACTGAACCACGCGATCGTGTATGATGAGGCAATAGGCGGTAGTATTCGCCGATACGTTCTCCTTACACTCGAATTCCAATCTCACATCCACGGTTGCGCTCTTGACCGACTCGTTTTGTCGAGAACAGTCGATAATCACGAACGGACCGAAACGTTTGAATGTTGTGACAGAGACTCGGTTCGAGATAATCGTATCCGTAGTAGCCTTTGCAGAAACGCGCGTACATGTCGTACAGAATCGCCCATTTCTTCTTATCGAAATCCAGATTTATGTCGTCGTACGGATAATACTCAGAGTTCAGGTAGAGTTTCACGTTGCTCAATTTACAGTCATCAAATCGGCTCGCATCCTCGGACATGACATTCTTCCGACCTGTCTGCAGAGCGAAGATAACGTATCGCGGTTTCTCGAACTGTGATGCGGTCTTGATAGCCCACGAATGCTTCGTTGTGCTCTGCAGTAACGGAAACTCGTACAGATCCCACGAGCGAAAAGCCATGCTGAGGTATCGTCCGCTTTCCAAGGCACGCAGCATCGACAGCTTATTTATCTCGTTCAGTAACACGTGCTGCATTCGCCATTGTATCTTGAATAATTCGATCTCGGGGTTCATCGCCGAATTTCCCACCAGGCAATTATTATCGTTGCGCGCTTGGATCATAATCAACTCGTGACGAGCGTTGATAACCACGCGTAATCCTCGCAAAATCCCAGTATCATGTAGAGCGGTACGCAGAAATTAAAATATCCTTCCGCGCTACTCTGCGTATCCCAGCCTGCATTCCTCAGAATCACGCTTTTATCGGACGATATCGTTATATAGTTCTTGAGCAAGCTGGTTATTCCGACGTTTCTGTTGCGATCAATCTCCACACCGTCGAGTTCATAGCGAATCTCGTCGAACATGAACGCGACGCAGTTGTGCGCCAGTACGACAGTAGATCCCGCGATTTCATTCTTTATCGTGGGTTTTCCCTCGATGTATAGAAAACTTTCGTACGGCAACGTGTACAGATCCTGTTGCTGTATGGGTATTCTTATCTCGTCGCTGTGTCCAAACGTCGTATTGGCGTACGGATTGTACGTGTGAGTCTCGAGCTTGACGATGCGATCGTCGAAGATCAGCTCGTCCCCGATGTTGAGAATATCTGTCATCGTTAGGCGTTTCGCACCGCGAATCCCAGAGATTTTAGGAATGCAATGTTTGTTGCGCTTAGCTTCTTTCTTTCGATGGGCCGAGTATTACCGAGTGCGACAGTCGCGTTATCTCTCACGTGCCCCGAGCAGTTCAACACGAGCATCTCATGCCCGCTGGCGTCGCCGCACGTGCAATTTGACGGTGATTTCCTCCCCTCGAAAGTCGAGCAATTGTCCGTGCTGGTCGGTGACGCGATTGTTAGATCCGTAATGCTCCGTACGATAACTGGCAGGTAAATGATCTGTGCCGGTTTTTCCGATATCTTATATCCTGGTGGCACGTTCGATGAAAATTCGTGAATCGTGTGCACGCGTTTGCTGTTGCTGTACGCGCCCGCGGTCACGTTGCACTCAATGTGGATAATGTTCACATTCATAATGTTGATCGGCATGTCCGATGCGTGCCATTTTCGCGGTTGCAATATACAATTCGACGAGAATCCCAGCAACGATCCTATGTTGTTGGGCTTGTTAAAGTTTACTCTGTAGGCGCATTTGATCTCGCTCCTCATCGTATTGTAATTAGCGCGCAGCGCTATCGGATATTCTCCATCCTCGTTGTCGTCGTCGCTCGTTCGATCGCGTTTTTTTTTTTCATTGCAACGGAGTGCGCGTTTCAAAAGTTTATTTATGGCTTGCAGTTCGTACGATCCCTCGGGAATCGTAATTTCAGTATCATCATGGTCAAAGTAAAATTTATTGTTCGATGCATTCACGTTCGCTATCGTGTTGTAGGATTCAAAGTCCATCAGGCCGAGCTCGTAGTCGGCATCGCTCAAATCTATGGCTGGAGAGTAGTATACCGAGAGAACGTTGCTTCTACCGCTCAGAGTGAATGTCAACGACATAATTGAAAAACCGCCCAGCAAACACTGAGTCGCAGCAGCGGCTCGTTAGGCTTTAAATTCGCGTGCGTCCACCGCCCGGAGAAACTGCAGGCACATCTGACCGCAGATGCTCTGATCGTAGGTTTGATAGGACTTGTGATTTTATTCCATCACGCAGTTCTCGAAATAACGCACCAGTTCTCTTGGCGGTCGAAGATTGCCAAAACTGTCGAAATATATCACGCGATCTTTCCTCTTTGCGTACGCCACCCAATGAGTGCCGGGGCCCGTCGCGTTGTCCAGATTCACGATACCGCTCTCGTTTCGACGTGCACCGCCTATCGGTAATGAGTCGCGCATGAAAAACGCCTCTAAAGTATGGTACGCACATACGCCTCGCCAATTGATCCAACTGTACGTTCGTCGTCACACCCAGGTATTTTTAACGTCTCCTGGATGTTTTTTTTTCTCTTTACAACACCCTGTCCGCGCTTGTACGGGCCGAGATACAGATCCCGTCCGTATTTGTACGGAGCGAGATAGAGTCCACGACCCTCCACCGCGCGATTATGACGCTGCAGCTCCTCGAGTTGGCGTCGCGCGGCTTTGCTGTCGTTCACCGCCTTTGCCACACCGGCCGCTCCACCGATCAGAGATCCAAGCGCGCCCAACATTGGCAGAATCGGAAGTATACCGCCGTGTTTCGCTACCGGAAGTATCCGTTTTTTCTTCGCCGGTGTCTTCTTCTTCTTCGTCTTCGTACCCATACCGATCTTCGTCTTGGCTTTTATCGCTGCCCAGTAGCGGCGGCTGCTCTCTCACCCAGAGTAGAATCTCTCGCGACGATGCGTTTTCGCGCTTTCTCGGCGAGTATTTTGTCCGCCGCGTGTCTTTCGGCAAGATCGTTGCTCCGAGAATACGCTATGTCGTGCTTGCGGCACGCTGCGTCCAGTGGATTTATACCTCGATCACCTCTCGCCAAACGTTTCTCCAAGTGAGTTCCCGGACCGCAAAACTGATAGCCGGGAATATGTAATTCGAAGGGAAGCACGTTTATCGCGCTATTGAGCCACCGCTTTTTACCGATTGGCTAGACGTCGTTGTAACTGACATTCGTGGCAATCCTTGATCAGTGGCGCCGGACCATCGATATGCGTTCGCTGAGACGGTAAATTCCGAATCCGCCTTAATATCTGGAAGTCTATCCCACACATAATCTATGCAATTATAAAACTGCCGTAACAGAACGATCTTTGGTACATAGTTCAACTGTTCGGCGGTTAAATTGCGTTCGATTCCGTTCTCTACTTAGAAGTGCAAAGAGAAATGAAATTCATGCGGCAACCGCTGACGATACGCGTCACAAACTACGACGATAGATTGCGGACAATGGGGGACAGAGCGGAGGTGCAAAAGCACGGCGCAATGCTGCCGACCACTGTACGCGCAATCATCTGCGGCCCCTCGAATTGTGGTAAAACCAACGTTTTGATAAGTTTGTTGGAAAGTCCGCACAGCATGCGTTTCGAGAACGTGTACGTGTACTCAAAGTTGCTGCAGCAGCCAAAGTACCAATATCTGGAGAAGCTACTGACATCGATCGATGAAATTGGCTATTTTACATTCTCTAATAACAGTGACGTCATCCCGCCGAGCGATGCGCGTCCAAACTCGATTTTTGTTTTCGATGACGTTGCGTGCGACAAACAGGATACGGTGAAAGAATACTTTTCGATGGGTCGGCACTCGAACGTCGACTGTTTCTATCTCTGTCAGACGTATGCGAGAATACCCAAACATCTAATACGCGACAACGCGAACCTGCTGATCCTGTTCAAACAGGATGCTACCAATTTGAAACATGTTTACAACGATCACGCGAACACTGACATGTCGTACGGGGATTTCTGTGCGTTTTGTAACGATTGTTGGCAGCGTGAGTACGAATTCGTAGTGATAGACAAGGACAGTCCGCTTACGAATGGGCGATATCGAAAAGGATTTAACATGTTTGCGATACCACAACACAGTTAGTCGTCGATACTCCATCGAGGCAAACGCGAATGATCTGTCGACATGGCGGGGAACAAAGATATTCGTGAACGTGAAAAGATCGCGAGGGAGATTGAGAAGACGAGTGAATCGATTCGCAAGAAACATCGCGCTTCGAAAACTGGTAAGATCGAGGATGATATCGCGGTGAAGACGCACTTCAAGCCTATTATCGAACCGTTGCAAAAGATGGTTGAAAATTCTGGCATGCGCACGATAAAGGAAGAACCGCGTGACGATGACGACGGCGATGACAACGGCGACGTAGAAGATGAAACGTTATTTACCCAGAAGCATGAGGCGGAGGATGCGACATTGAGTAAAACAAAGAGGAAACGGTCGTTGGTTCACGCATCGACACCGTATAAAACTTATCGATTTGCGTCTCCGCTGAACGTATCACCGATACCGACCGCGACGGTAACAACCGTACAATCGCCCGAATTGCTCGCGAGCGAGAATCTTTTCAAGCGAACGGATAACTCGCTCAATACAACCGTTCGAAAGCAGCTGGAAACGGCAGAAGGTCGAGAAACGTTGCTTGGTAACCTGGGTCCGTTAAGTCGAAGTTACATCGAAGACGTTTTGAGCGATGATCGACTAAGCGGTTTAGATAATGTATACGGCGTTCGTCTGAGCAGAGATGGAGCAATGATGCTCGGTGATAAACGCATTGGCGTGGACAACGCTGACAACATAATTATCGATGGCGTACGATTCGCCGGTACGCCTGGTCTTTATGAGTTGATCTTCAAGAAATTGCCCGCTAACAGCGTCTATACAGAGAAAGATAAGCTAAACTACAAGAATATACTGCTGCTGACGAACGCGCATAGACTCAATTATAATGCGCTTAATCGCATATCGGGCAACAGAGGCTATAAGTACAAATATATAATCGCGCCGTTACTATCGATCGAATCCAAGAGCAAATCTGGAGAAGGATTGCCTCGCGCTATGACGTTGAACGACAATGCGATTGATTACGTGTACTGGACGATCCCAACGAGCTGGTGGATCGTCTACGTTTGCTCGACGCTTCGCGCCAAGCCGGTCATAACGTTCACGACAACGAGATGCTGTCGATCATCGAGAAACTTCGTGAAGCTGGTATCATTATAAATTAATCGGAGTATTCTTGAAACGAACCAGTCGATTGGCATCACTCACATTGAAAAATACCTGTCAATAAATTCGGTCTACTTGAACGGAGAAATGACTCGATCAGCGGCTGGAGCGAACTAGTGAGAAGTTACGTGCGTGATAATGCACTGTGCCGTGTCGGTGTGGAATTTGACGCAAAGTCGTGCAAAATTCGTCGTGTGAGGCAACCAGAGGATGACGATGACGCGGCTAACAAACTATATGTGGAACAGTGCGTTAAAATTTTGAGTGACCAACAGCGGAAATTTATCGAGAGGCTGACAGCATTCGAGAGGGATGTGCATGCGTTACAGATCGCGATAAGCGAGCTGCGACGTGACGTTACCACCGAATCAGAAACGGCGGCGAACGGAGAGGATAAGAAAGCAGTTTAAAAGTTAAATCTTCACACGTACCATTACCATCGCCGAAACATGAGATCTGAAGATGAAAATATCGTCAGTTCCGAGAGACGGCGACTCGTCGAGGAACTGCATGCCCCGGCAAGAAGAAATTTTCCATGAAGACGTGTTATAGTTAAAGGATACGATGACCTGTGGCAAGCTGATATCGTCGAGATGCAGCCGTACTCGCGTTTCAACAGAGGCTATCACTATATACTCACCGTCATCGATGTGTTGAGTAAATACGCGTGGTCCGTGCCGCTCAAGAGCAAAGGTGGAAGCGAGACAGCCAAAGCTATCGCCGAGATAATTCGAGAGAGCGAGAGACATCCGAAAAATTTACAGACAGACAATGGAAAGGAGTTTTACAACGCCGACGTGCAACGACTTGTGAAGAAACACGCCATAAATCATTATTTCACGTATTCGGTGTTGAAGGCATTGGTTGTCGAGCGATTCAATCGCACGCTCAAGAACGATATGTGGAAGATGTTTACACTCAACGGAAACTACAAATGGATCAACGCGTTGCCGCGTCTCGTCTCAGAATACAACTCGCGAAAACATTGAACGATCGGCATGCGACCCGCCGATGTTACGCCCGCGATCGCCGAAAGACTCTTAGTTACGGTATACAGCGTGATAAAAATTGCGGGACCGGCAAAGTTCAAAGTAGGCGATTCGGTGCGCGTGAGCAAATACAAGACCGTCTTCGAGAAAGGTTACACGCCAAATTGGACCACTGAGGTGGTTAAAATCATTAAAATACAGCGTACTAATCCCGTGACGTATCTACTCGAGGACTATCGCGGGAAAATCTATCGCGGGAGCGTTCTACGAATATGAATTGCATCGCGCGACCGATCTCGACGTGTATCTCGTGGAGAAGGTACTGCGCAGAAGAGGTGACAAGGTTTACATGAAATGGCTGGGATTTGATGAGTCGCATAATTCATGGATACACAAGGACAATGTGGTTTAATTTGCATACAAAAAAAGTTTATTCATTTCAAACATGTATAAAAAAGGTGAATACACACATTATAAAAAAACATAATATAAAAAAGATGAGTACATTATGAGATACACACAAACACACATAATATAAAAAAGATGATTACACACGCATTATAAAAAGAATACATATAATATAAAAAAATGATTACACACACATTATAAAAAGAATACATATAATATAAAAAAGATGAATACACACACAGTATAAAAAATGTAAAATATATGAGATATGATATGAAATATATGAGATACGCAAGGACAAAGAATCTTTTACTAGTATACCTTTTCCAGTAATACATAATATAATATTACATTTACAGAGGTATTCGATAATGTCCCCATGGCAGAGTTTCGGTAGAATCGGGTTTAATGTATCGCTTGTCGTCGTACGGACTCAGAGCGATTTTCTTTTCGGACACTGTATACACTTCATGCAGCTTGGATCTTATGTAAGTCTGTTGTCGCGTCATTTCAATTTCCTTTTTCAAACATTGCGTGTAATCGTCGAACGTTATCGTTCGCGCTACAACGTTACTTTTGACGCCTTTTGCTTTTTTAGTATCCTTCTTACCATCTACCTACAACGCGTACATCTTCGCTCTGAGCCCGACGAATTCAGTCATTATCGCGCCGTTGTTTTCATCTTTCATTAAACCCAGTACTTTTTTATTAGCGAGCGGAATACCGTACGCGTTGTCGATCGGATAATCGCTCGTGTCAAATCTATGAATGTCGCGTTTCATCGTCTCATATACGTCATCGCACTTGATGTGATATATGAGACTGTCTGTGTCGGTGTGATCTTACATCTGTCGCGATATAAAGGTAACATGTACTCGTAATGAAATTCGTACAAACAGACTTTAGATATGTCGAGGATGCACGTACCTACGTATATCGGTTTGTCGAATTTCACCTCGAGTTTACGCATCTCGATAGCAACGAGATTTTCTGAAAAAATGCTTCGACTGTGGAAATTCGGTTTCGCGATCATTGCCTCCGCGCCGTGTCGTCCATCCCATTTAGTTAACAATTTCACGTCGACGTGATTATGAATGTTTTCCATGGTTTTATCGAATACGGCGTTGTTCATTAATTTATACAAGTTTTTTTCGAAATCATTTTTGGCGTGTGTTCTAAATTTCGTATTGAGTTCTATGTAATTACGGAGCCATGTGGATTGTGCGAATTGCAGCACGCGATGAATTTTCGTGACGCGAAGACCGTGACGCGTGCATTGCTGCAGATTACGATAGTGTATGACGTATCGTTTCTTATCGTAGAGAGTCGCCAAAAGTTTAGTCTGTCCCTTGCCGGGCGGATTATCGCGCGTTGAACAGAACGGTAGGTCAGTATGCGCATCGTGAAGATGTTGCGGGTACTCGAGATCGACCTCGAGAATGTAACCCGTGAGCGAATCCGAAGCGATCGCGCTGTAATCAAAGTCCGCGGCATCGTCGATCCATCGAAATTCAGCGTAAGGCAGTGATTGACACATCGCCCACCCATACAAATTATTTACGTCGTAATATATTAAATACGAAGAAGGTTTCGATGGATCGTACGATTGCATGTACTTGTTGTTGGTTTGCGCATATCTGTCGCAGCATTGACTCAGACCGCCGCGTATACCGCGCTCGATAAACATAACCATGTCAATGTCTGTGAGCAGTTCGAAATTGATGCGTGTCTGCTTTAACATTGCGTCCCACGTAAAACCGGGTAACGTATAATAATACGTATATAATAATAATATATAATAATAATAATATATAATAATACGTATATAATAATAACGTATATAATAATACGCGGGATCGAGACCATAACTCTCGATACATTTGTCGCGGAAATTTTCAAAAATGTCAGCCAACAGCAAGACATCCGTTTTTAGGTATAAATCGCTGTGTTCGTCCAAGAATTGAATGGAAAATCGCCGCCAGACGTTCGCGGCGTGCGCGTAATCGCTCTCTGATACGGTGTCACCGGTTAAGGAACTGTAAACCGATTCGCGCGGCGGTAAACACGAGTCCTCCAGTTTATCGACGCAATCCACGTATTCATAAGGAAAAACGTCTTTTCGCGTCAACAAATTGAAATCTTCGTTCGATAATTTTGAAAAATTTGAATGTAAAATTTTCAACTTGTTCCCGCTGAGAAGAGACGTCAATTTTTCTAGACTGGTACTTAAAAATTTGTACGAATCAATAAATCGCAATTTCATGCAATTTCGTGAATCTGATTTTTCGGCGGTGTCTTGGACATGTTTTGTGAAGGAAATATATTTCTCCTTCGTTATCGGGAGCAAATCTACCTTCTACCTGCCTTCATACGCTGCAGCTATTTCTTTGATAATAAAATGCGAGTCATAACCAGATAAATTATGGAAGACCACAGGGATGAAATACGAATCTTTGTAATTTAAATTACAATTCGAATGCGCGGGACCTCTGTACTGACCGGTCAAATGGCAATGACCGCGTACTCTATCATCACCCGGCGCAAACGGTTTCTCACATATGTGGCAGTGCGCCGCGCTACGGTATGCCTCCCACTGTTCCTTTGGCAAATTTTCCATGGTGACATTCGCGGACAAAACAGATTTTACGCGATGCGCCAAATTTCTCAATTCTACAGCGAACCACGCGACGCAATCTTTAGCGCGACAAGATCGATACGCGGACAATGAGTTATCGTAGGAACAACGCACGTAATACGCTACGCTGAATACCTGATGACGCTGGTACGCATATATGGATGTTGTCGGGTCCTTGTCCGTCTTCTCCAGTGTGCATTCCAAATCGGCGTATACGACAAAGGGCGCACGTTCCTTCCTTCCATAATTTTTGAAGGTCAGCCACTTGTCGTCCTCGCTCGGTAGTCGGATTGCGCAGTCATTTATCTGTTGGCAATCGATACCGTGGGCCTCCAATTTTTCGTTGGAACTGAAGTAGTGCAAGCATCTGGAAAAAAAAAACATAATTTCATGACAATCATTCATAAGCATATAATTATTAAATTAAAAAAAAAATTATGTAATTAAAAATTATACATACCGATCGCAAAAGTATTTTTTGTGTTTGTTGCCATTGTGTTTGTTGAGTTGCGAACTCACGAGGCGGGATAGATTTTTTATCCACGTGAAATGTCCCACGTCGGCGTCGTCTTCTTGCACGTACAGCAAGTTAACATGCTTTTCCCTCTTCCGGGCGGTAAGTTGTATCGGTAGAATTTCCTTATTCTCAATGCTATACACGTTGATTGATATATCATTGGAATTTTCAAACTTTTTAACTTGATTGAACGCCACAGGAAATTCAATGTCTTTCAGATTCAGTACCGTTATATAATGAGGATACGATGATTCTCGGTCTACATGTCTTTCTGTCGGATGCAGAGCGGCCACCATCGACCACGCGAAACATGCATTGTCGTTAGATTGCACGTTAATTACCGCTTTCTTCAATTTTATTTCTTGCGGTAACTTGATATAACACCCCGTGTGGAGTGGATTATATTTGTTAATGTTGACGGTCAAATTGAGTATTCGCGACAAGTAGCTATACTAGGCCGGTTCTAAGCCAGGTCCTCCGAGGGGGGAGCGGGGCGAGGGTGTATTCTGCGGGCGAGGGGGTATGACGTCACGCGGGAAGGGGTTGCTCGGTCATCAAAACCGGCGATACATGATCCAGCCGCTATCGGCGATACAACCCTTGTCGCACCCCCTCACCCCCAATTTCCAGGAAGACTTTTGATATGACTGAAACATAATTCTACATGATCCAGCCGCTATCGGCGATACAACCCTTGTCGCACCCCCTCACCCCCAATTTCCAGGAAGACTTTAGAGTTATCAAAACCAGCGATACATGATCCAGCCGCTATCGGCAATACAATCCCTGGCGATTGTCGCACCTTCACCCCCTCACCCCCAATTTCCAGGAAGACTTTTGATAAGATTATGAAACATAATTCTACCCCTAAGAATAAACAAATCTGCGAAACGTGATTCTTTTGAGCGCCGATACCTGGCTGCTGTGACGCGATAAGATATCTAACGTACCCCGGAAGACTTTCTGAAACATAATTCTACCCCTAAGATTAAACAAATCTGACTGAAACAAAATATCTGATTCTACCTCTTTCGAGCGCCGCTAATGTTATGATATCGGGGCTGACTTGCATGGACCTGCAAGCAATCCTTTGATAAGTAGCGGCGACTCCGCGAAGCCACCCCCTAACGATCACCATATTATTCTTCCAAGAAGACTTTTGCGATAATCGGTGTTAGTTAGTTAGAAAGAGACAAATGAAGGTATAAAATCGGCCTGGAAGAGCGCAAGATCTCAGTAGGTGCTTTGACAGTATATGAATCTCCGTGCTTGCAACGATAGATTTGTGAACGAGCACACAGTTGTTGATTTCGAACATATAATGGATGAAGAATCATCCGATGAGACTCTCGCGAACGATAGCGATTATATTAGCGATTATAGTGAGACCAATATAGACATAGTTACCAAGGTGGTGTCCGCAGCACATGTAAACGCGTTGAATAGACGCACGAAATTTTGCGTCATATATTCATATTATTCGACGGGTGGTGCTTTGGCAGTGTGTGCCCCCTGTATGGTCGACATCTCGGATATACGTATCGGACTAATGTATGCCGTTCGGAAGCATGTGACCGATGTGCATGAGGCTATACATGCCCGGTTTTGCTCAAGATGTGAACGGGAAATGTCCGTGACAATTCCACGCGACTTGTGTCCAATTTGCACACATTGAACAATCATAAATGTAGACAATATGGATGACACCCTTTACGAGTATTCTATATGTGGTGATGATATTGATAGAGACGAATTGGATGAGATGAAATATATTCTCGAAGAAGAAAATCCACAGAGTGAAACAGGTGTGAAACAAATCTCACCGGTGCAATTTTTACGCGATCGAGAACTCGGTATACGTGGAACCAGTGGTCGCTTCATGAAACAGGACATTGAAATCAGCAGTGTGCCTCTTTCTAATTGGTCATATACCGCGGCGCGGAGAGTGCTTACACATGAGCTGAATAAAATCTGTGACATATCACAGTATGAAAAAGCGGATGATGATGATGTGAAAGATAGATATATTAGTATAATCCTTGAAAAGATTAAATTTTTTCGATCTCATTACGTTGCGATTCCTGCAGGTATTGGCAGACGTGTCGAGTTAATAATAATCGACAATGTACGTTTTTCGGGTTTCGATCGTTGGAAACATTCAGACGCTGTAATGCCAGGCAGTTCGGAAGATGATTGGAGAAATTATCCAGGTATTTGTTTCCGTCAGCCCGGCTTGAAGCAGGAACATTATGAAGTTCAAGACAATGAACGCTATTGCGTATCGTGTGACCGAGTTACATGCAAGTGTTCTACCGAGGAATGTGATGTAATATAATAAAATATGGAACAATTCAAGCTACTCGAACGCAACTTGCTGGAGCAATCCAGACAAGTCGCAACTTTGGGCGATTATTTCACGTGGGCTCAGCGATGCGACGAGTGTGTGGAACGGCTCGAAGAACAAAGTCGGGTCAAGCGTCCGCGGCTCTCGATCGGACACAGACAATCTTTGGTGGCGAGCATCGCGCGACTCGCGGGTGTGAAAAATCAACTGGAAAGACGATTTACACATTTCGGTGGTGGTGGTGGTGGTGACTATGAGAATAACAGCGCGAAGAGACTCGTTTGGCGAGAAATCGATACCGCGTTTGAAAATCGTCTTCTGACTGGTGCGGTGATTAACGCGGACTATATCGAGCCGCGTCAATTTTTGGAAGACGCTTGTGACATAGTGCTCGAGCGCGTACGAGACATTTTAAGAGTGCACAACAGCGTTAAAGTAAACACCATTTTCAATGGGGAATTTGTTACTGGTGACAAACGCGCAAACAAAAGTATTAATACGCGTAACTGCGAACTTTTTAATACATCAGATTTGCGTGAGTGGTATGAACAGCGCGTCATCGAACCTACTCTGGCGTCGCTCGAAGAATTCCAGGAACGCGACAGTGGCTGGGCATTGTCACGAATTCTTAATCTTACAATTAATGTGAATAAATATAACCCATTGCACGCGGGGTGCCACATCCAATTGTCTCAAGAGATACAACTCAAGAGAGCGGTAATCAATGTGCGGTCTAAAGACAATGCATGTTTCGCGTGGTCGGTGGTCGCTGCTTTGCATCCAGCCGAAACACACGTGGGTCGAGAATCGTCGTATCCGCATTACACGACCGTGTTGAATATTAAAGACATTGATTTTCCAATGACATTAAATCAAATAAAAAAGTTTGAACTTTTAAATAATATATCCATCAATGTGTACGGGATAGAAGAAAAGGTGATTCTACCGATACGACTCACCGATAGGAAGAGGGAGAGACACGTAAACCTACTGTACGTGCAGGAAGACGACGACGCGGGACACTTTGCCTGTATTAAGAACTTGTCCCGTCTCGTGAGCTCACAAGTGAGCAAAAAACAACACAAGAAGTTCTTCTGCGATCGGTACGTATACAAGTTTGCGCAATATGCTTATAAATGAATAATATAAATGATTGATAAATTTCCAGATGCTTGCATTACTTTCATTCAAGCGACAAGTTGGAGGCCCATAGCATCGATTGTCAACAGATGAACGATTGCGCCATCCGACTCCCGAGCGATGACTTCAAATGGTTGGCATTCAAAAATTACGGTAGGAAGGAACGAATGCCGTTTGTAGTATACGCCGATCTAGAGTGCACACTAGAGAAGACGGATTCGACAACGTCGACGTACCAACACCATCAGGCATTCAGCATCGCATATTACGTGCGTTGCTCGTTCGATGAATCATTATCCGCGTACCGGTGTTATCGCGATAAGGATTGCATCGCGTGGTTCGCAGAAGAATTAAAATGTTTGGCACATCGCGTAAAGGGTATTCTATCCGCGAATGTCCCCATGGAGATCTTATCGAAGCAACAATGGATAGCATATCGTAATGCTACACATTGTCATATATGCGAGAAACCGTTCGCGCCAGATGACGAAAGAGTGCGCGATCATTGTCACCTGACCGGACGATACAGAGGTCCCGCGCATTCGAGCTGTAATTTGAATTATAAAGATTCGTATACCATCCCCATAGTCTTCCACAACTTATCAGGCTACGACTCACATTTTATTATCAAAGAAATTGCTACAGCGTATGAAGGGCATGTTGATCTGTTGCCTATAACGAAAGAAAAATATATATCTTTTACAAAACATGTTGAAGACACAGCCGACAGGTCAGAATCGCGAAAATACATGAAATTAAGGTTTATCGATTCATATAAATTTCTCACCACCAGTCTCGAAAAATTGGCATCATTTCTCAGCCGGGATAAATTAAAAATTTTACGTTCAAATTTCACAAATCTATCAAACGAAGATTTCGAATTGTTGACGCGGAAAGGTGTCTTTCCATACGAATACGTGGATTGCATCGAGAAATTGGATGACACGTGTCTACCGCCGCGCGAATCATTTTACAGCTCGTTGACCGGCGACACTGTATCCGAGAGCGATTATGCGCACGCCGCGAACGTCTGGCAACGGTTCTCCATTCGAACCCTGGGCGAGTACAGCGATTTATATTTGAAAACCGATGTCTTGTTGTTGGCCGATATATTTGAAAATTTTCGTGATAGTTGCATCACGAGTTACGGACTCGATCCCGCGTACTACTACACCTTACCCGGTTTTACATGGGACGCCATGTTGAAACATACATGCGTCAAATTCGAACTGCTCACAGATATTGATATGGTTATGTTTATCGAGCGCGGTATACGCGGCGGTCTGAGCCAATGTTCCAATAGATATGCTCGAGCCAACAACAAGTACATGCAGTCGTACGATCCATCGAAACCTTCCTCATACTTAATGTACTTTGATGTTAATAATCTGTACGGTTGGGCGATGTGTCAGCCATTGCCCTACGCCAATTTTCAATGGGTCGACGATGCAGCAAATTTTGATTACAGCGCGATCGCTCAGGATTCGCCCACGGGTTACATTCTCGAGGTCGATCTCGAGTATCCGCAACATCTTCACGACAGACACACTGACCTACCTTTCTGTCCGACGCGCGATAAGCCGCCCGGCAAGCGGCAAGATAAGCTACTTGCAACGTTATATGATAAGAAACGATACGTCATACATTATCGTAACCTGCAGCAGTGTACACGTCACGGACTTCGCGTCATGAAAATTTACCGCGTGCTACAATTCGCTCAATCTCCATGGCTCCGTAAATACATCGAATTGAATACAAAATTTAGAACACTCGCAAAAAATGATTTCGAAAAAAACTTGTATAAATTAATGAATAACGCTGTATTCGGTAAAACTATGGAAAATGTTCGTAATCACGTCGATGTGAAATTATTAACGAAATGGGATGGACGCTACGGCGTGGAAGCTCTGATCGCGAAACCGAATTTCCACAGTCGAAGCATTTTTTCCGAAAATCTGGTCGCTATCGAGATGCGTAAACTCGAGGTGGTATTCGACAAACCGATTTATGTGGGTATGTGCATCCTCGACATATCCAAGGTCTGTTTGTACGATTTTCACCACGAGTATATGCAACCTTTATATCGAGATACGTGTAAAATTATGTACACCGACACTGACAGTCTAATTTACCATATCGAGTGCGAGGATATTTACAAGCATATGAAACGCGATATAGACAGATTCGACACGAGCGATTATCCCGCTGATAATGTGTATGGTATACCGCTTGCGAACAAGAAGGTGCCGGGACTTATGAAGGATGAAAGTAACGGTGCTATAATGACAGAATTCGTCGGGCTCAGAGCGAAGATGTACGCTTTGCGAGTAGATGGAAAGAAGGACACCAAAAAGGCGAAAGGCGTCAAAAGTAACGTTGTAGCGCGAACGATAACGTTCGACGATTACACGCGGTGTCTCAACGATGAGATCGAAATGACGCGGCAGCAATCGTGCATAAGATCCAAGCTGCACGAAGTTTATACAGTGTCCGAAAAGAAAATCGCTCTGAGTCCGTACGACGACAAGCGGTATATCGTACCAGAATCGACCGATACTCTGCCATGGGGGCATTATAGAATACCTTTGTAATATATTACTACGCAAGGAATATTAATAATCACTTTTGTATTTTTTTTACACATCATTTTATATTGTTATACCTTTGTAATATTACTACGTAAGGGATATTAATAATCACTTTTGTATATCTCATATCTCATATATTTTTATATATTGCATACATTTCATATTGCATACATTTCATATTGTTATATATTGTATACATTTTATATTGCATACATTTTACATATGTTGAATAAACGAAAATTAAATCACATTGTCTTTATGTATCCACGAATTGTGTGATCCATCGAATCCTAGCCATTTCACATAAACCTCGTCGCCTCTCCTGCGCAGTACCTTCTCCACGAGATACACGTCGGGATCGGCCGCGCGATGCAACTCGTGCTCGTAGAACGCTCCAGCGATAGATTTTCCGCGATAGTCCTCGAGCAGGTACGTCGCGGGATTTGTGCGCTGCACTTTAACGATTTTAAACACCTCGGTGGTCCAATTTGGTGTGTATCCTTTCTCGAAAACGGTCTTGTACTTGCTCACGCGCACCGAATCGCCTACTTTGAACTTTGCCGGTCCTGCAATCTTTATCGCGTTGTACACCGTAGCCAAGAGTCTTTCGGCGATCGCGGGCGTAACGTCGGCGGGTCGCATACCGATCGTTCGATGTTTTCGCGAGTTGTAATCTGATACGAGACGTGGCAGCGCGTCGATCCATTTGTAGTTTCCATTGAGCGTAAACATCTTCCACATATCGTTCTTGAGCGTGCGATTGAATCGCTCGACGACCGATGCCTTCAATACCGAATACGTGGAATAATGATTGATGTTGTGTTTCTTCACGAGTCGTTGCACGTCAGCGTTGTAAAACTCCTTTCCCTTGTCAGTCTGCAAATTTTTCGGACATCTCTCTCGAATTATCTTGGCGATAGCTTCGACCGTCTCGCTTCCGCTTTTGCTCTTGAGCGGCACGGCCCACGCGTATTTACTCAACACGTCGATGACTGTGAGTATGTAGCGGTAGCCTCTGTTGAAACGCGAATACGGCTGCATCTCGACGATATCTGCCTGCCACAAGTCATCGTATCCTCGTACTATGACGCGTCTTCGTGGAAAATTTCTTCTCGCCGGAGCATGCAGTTCCTCGACGAGTCGTCGCCTCTCCGAACTGACACTCATGTTTCAACGGTACGATCATCGATCACTGGCACGTGCGAAGATTTAACTTTGTTCTTTTTTTTCGACTCGGTGGTTGCGTCGCTTATCGCATTTCGTAACACGTGCACGTCCTTCTCGAACGCGATCAGTCTCTCGACAAATTCGTCTCTCAAAATTTTAACGCACTGTTCCACGTACAGTTTATTAGCCGCGTCATCGTCAGCCTCCGGTTGTGCTACGCGACGAATCTTGCGCGATTTTGCGTCAAACGCCGTACCGACACGGCACAGAGCGTTATGCCGCACGTAACTTCTCACCAGTCCGTTCTTCCGGCCGCCGTTGTCGAATGAATCGTTTCTCCGATCAAACAATCCAAATTTATTGACGGGCATTTTTTCGATGCAAGTGACGTCGATCGACTGGTTCGTTTCGACGATACTCCGATTAATTTATAATGATACCAGCCTCGCGAAGTTCCTCGATGATGGATAGCATCTCGTTGTCGTGAGCGTCATGACCGGCTCGGTGCGAAGCGTCGAGCAACCGTAGACGATCCACCAGCTCGTTGGGATCGTCCCAGTGCACGTAATCGATCGCGTTGTCGTTCAACGTCATAGCGCGAGGTAATCCTTCTCCAGATTTGGACTCGATCGATAGTAACGGTGCGATTATATATTTGTACTTGTATCCTCTGTTGCCCTTTATTCGACCATGCGCATCGTAATTGTACCTGTGCGCGTTCGTCGTCAGCAGTATGCTCTTGTACTTTTGCGCATCTTGCTCCGTATAGACGGCATCATCGGGCAATTTCTTGAATATCAGCTCGTAAAGACCGGGTGTACCGACGTATCGCACGCCATCGATAATTATGTTGTCATCGTTATCTACATCAATGTGTTTATTACCGAGCATCATTCCATCGCTGCTCAGACGAACACCGTACACGTTATCTAAACCGCTCTTTCGATCGTCGTTCAGAACGGCTTCGATGTACTTTTGACTCAGCGGTCCCAAGTTATTGCGCAACGTTTCTTGGTCCTCCTCCGACGTTTGCAACTGCTTTCGAATGGTCGTCACCAGCGAATTATCCGTGGTCTCGAAAACATTCTCGTTGCTCGCGAGCAATTCGGGTGATTGTACCACTGTTGTCGTCGCGGTTGGTGTTGTCGTCGATATCGGTGATATGTCCAGCGGAGGCTCAAATCGAAAGGTTTTATACGGTGTCGATGCGGCGCGATCCGACACTCGTTTCCTCTTTGTCTTCGCATCCTCCTCACGCTTCTGGACGGTTAACGTTTCATCGTCGTCACGCGGTTCTTTCTTTATCACGCGCGTGTCAGAATTTTCAACAATCTTTTGCAGAGGCTCGATAATTGGTTTGAAGCGTGTCTTCACCGCAATATCGTCTTCGATCCTACCGGTCTTCAAGGCTCGATGTTTCTTGCGGATCGATTCACTCGTCTTCACAATCTTCCTCGCGATCTTCTCGCGCTCACGAGTATCGTTGCTCTCAGCCATGTTTTACCTCGACAAGGTACCGGCGACGACTGATCGTTTTACGGTATCGCGAACATGTTAAATCCTTTTCGATATCGTCCATTCGTGAGCGAACTGTCCTTGTCTATCACTACGAATCCGTACTCGGGCTGCCAACAATCGTGACAAAACGCGCTGAAATCCCTGTACGACATGTCGGTATTCACGTGATCGTTGTAAACATGTTTCAAATTGGTCCCATCCTGTTTGAACAGGATCAGCAAGTTCGCGTTATCGCGTATAAGATGTTTGGGTATTCTCGCATACGTCTGACAGAGATAGAAACAGTCGACATTCGAGTGCCTACCCATCGAGAAGTATTCTCTCACAGTATCTTGCTTGTCGCACGCGACGTCATCGAAAACAAAAATCGAGTTTGGTAGCGCCTCGCTCGGTGGAATGACGTCACTGTTATTGGAGAACGTAAAATAGCCTATTTCGTCGATCGATGTCAACAGTTTCTCCAGATATCGATACTTTGGCTGCTGCAGTGACTTCGAGTACACGTATACGTTCTCGAAACGCACACCGTGTGGACTTTCCAGCAAGCTTATCAGAACGTTGGTTTTACCGCAATTCGAGGGGCCGCAGATGATCGCGCGTATAGTGGTCGGTAGCATTGCACCGTGTTTGCGTTTCTTCGCGTTGTTTCCCATCGCCAGCAGTTTGTCGTCACAGTTCGTGACACGTATCGTCAGCGGCTGTCGCACGAATTTCATTTCTCTCTGCGCTTCCGAGTAGAAAGGACGCACCTATTTATAACCGCGCGGAACCGCAAATCGCTCAGAAATGTTTCTGCTTCTGTCGGATAACAGTGATATATACGGTTTAACAGCCAAACAGTTGGAGTATGTGCCGAAGATCGTTCTGTTACAACAGTTTTACGATCACATAGATTATGTGTGGGATAAACTTCCGGAGCATATCAAAGCAGATCCGGAAATTCAGCAGTACCGTCATTGCCTGGAGCATTACAATCTACCGTCTCAGCGAACGCACATCGACGGTCCGCCGCCGCTGATCAAGGATTGCGACGAATGTCATCGGCGACGTCTAGCGTAAAAGTTGGCGGCAGTCTGCTCAATCGCGCGATAAACGCGCTTCCCTTCGAACTACACATCCCAGGCTATCAGTTTTGTGGCCCGGGAACTCATTTGGAGAAACGTTTGGCGAGAGGTGATCGAGGCATAAATCCACTGGACGCGGCGTGTCGCGAGCACGACATAGCGTATTCTCGGAGCAATAGTCTCATCGAGAGACACGCGGCTGACAGAGTACTCGCCGAGAAAGCGCGAAAACGCATCGTCGCGGGAGATTCCTCGCTGGGCGAGAGAGCTGCCGCCACGGTTGTCTGGGCGGCGATGAAAGCCAAGACGAAGATCGGTATGGGTATGAAGAAGAAGAAGACGAAGAATATGAAGAAAAAACGGGTACTTCCGATAGCGAAACGCGGAGGTGTACTACCAATTCTACCGATGTTGGGTGCACTCGGATCCTTGATCGGTGGAGCTGCCGGTGTGGCAAAAGCGGTGAACGACAGCAAAGCCACGCGACGTCAACTCGAAGAGCTGCAACGTCACAACCGCGCGATGGAAGGTCGTGGACTCTATCTCGCTCCGTACAAGTACGGACGGGGACTGTATCTCGGCCCGTACAAGCGCGGACAAGGTGTTGTAAAGAGGAAAAAAAAACGTCCAGGAGGCGTTAGAAATGCCCGCGGGTGCGACAACGAACGTGCAATTGGATCTACTGGCAAGACATATGCGCATACCATACTTTAGAGGCGTTT
Source organism: Tetramorium bicarinatum (assembly GCA_928718305.1). NCBI lineage: Eukaryota > Metazoa > Arthropoda > Insecta > Hymenoptera > Formicidae > Tetramorium > Tetramorium bicarinatum. The sequence goes on along the minus strand of OV788326.1, from coordinate 19,525,368 downwards.
TCATGCGCGACACATTATCAACAGGCGGTGCACGTCGAAACGAGAGTGGTATCGTGAATCTGGACGACGCGACAGGTCCCGGTACTCATTGGGTGGCATATGCTAAGAGGAGAGAACGCGTTATATATTTCGACAGTTTTGGCAATCTTCGACCTCCTAGAGAACTAGTGCGTTATTTCGGGAACAGTGTGATAGAGTACAATCACACACCCTATCAAACCTACGATCAGAACATCTGCGGTCAGATGTGTCTACAGTTTCTCCGAACGTGTGAATTTAAAGCCTGACGAGCGACTGTGAGGACTCAGTGTTAGTCGAGCGGTTTTTCCATCATGTCGTTGACGCTCACGCTGAGCGGCCGGAGCAGCGTCCTCGGTACCAGCGGTAAACTACTCTCCAGCCATAGATTTGAGTGACGACGACTACGAGCTCGGTCTGATGGACTTTGAGACCTACCATACGATAGCGAACGTGAATGCCTCGAACAATAAATTTTACTTTGGCAATGACGACGCTGAAATTACAATTCCCGAGGGATCGTACGAACTGCAAGACATTAACGAGTTTTTGAAACGCGCATTTAAACGTAAAGTAGAAAAGAAACAAATCGACGATGACGAGATCGGAGAGTACCCGATAGCGCTGCGCGCTAATTACAATACAATGAGGAGCGAGATTAAATGCGACTACAGAGTGAACTTTAGTAAGCCCAACAACATAGGATCGCTGCTGGGATTCGCGTCGAATCGCGTATTGCAACCGCGAAAATGGCACACATCGGACATGCCGATCAACATTATGAATGTGAATATTATCCGCATAGAGTGCAACGTGACCGCGGGCGCGTACAGCAACAGCAAACGCGTGCACACGATACACGAATTTTCACCGAACGTGCCACCAGGATATAAGATATCGGAAAGGCCGTCGCAGATCATTTACCTGCCAGTCATCGTACGGAGCATTACGGATCTGACGATACGCGTCGCCGACCAGCACGGACGATTGCTCGACTTTCGAGGAGAGGAGATTACCGTCAGATTGCACGTGCGAAAGTGTCGACGTTATCGCGAACGTATGTGAGATGCTTGTGTTGAACGGCTCGAGGCACGCGAGAGATAAAGTCACAACAGCTCTCGATAATATCAGATCATCCGAGGGAAAGAAACTCAGCGCGTCGAACGTTGCATTTTTAAAATCTTTGGGATTCGCGGTACGAAACATCTAACGATGACGGACATTCTCAACATCGGGGACGAGCCAGTCTTCGACGATCGCATCATCAAGCTCGAGACTCACACGTACAATCCGTACGCTAATACGACGTTTGGACACAGCGACGAGATAAGAATACCCATACAACAACAGGATCTATACACGTTACCGTACGAAAGTTTTCTATACATCGAGGGAAAACTAACGATAAAGAATGAAATCGCGGGATCTACTGTCGTACTGGCGCACAACTGCGTCGCGTTCATGTTCGACGAGATTCGATACGAACTCGACGGTGTGGAGATTGATCGCAACAGAAACGTTGGAATAACCAGCTTGCTCAAGAACTATGTAACGGTATCGTCCGATAAAAGCGTGATTCTGAGGAACGCCGGCTGGGATACGCAGAGTAGCGCGGAAGGATACTTTAATTTCTGCGTACCGCTCTACATGATACTGGGATTTTGCGAGGATTACAGACGCGTGGTTATCAACGCTCGTCACGAGTTGATTATGATTCGAGCTCGCAACGATAACAATTGCCTGGTGGGAAATTCGGCGATGAATCCCGAGATCGAATTATTCAAGATACAATGGCGAATGCCGCACGTGTTACTGAACGAGATAAATAAGCTGTCGATGCTGCGTGCCTTGGAAAGCGGACGATACATCAGCATGGCTTTTCGCTCGTGGGATCTGTACGAGTTTCCGCTACTGCAGAGCACAACAAAGCATTCGTGGGCCATCAAGACCGCTTCGCAGCTCGAGAAACCGCGATACGTTATCTTCGCTCTGCAGACAGCTCGGAAGAATGTCATGTCCGAGGATGCGAGCCGATTCGACGACTGTAAATTGAGCAACGTGAAACTCTACCTGAACTCTGAGTATTATCCGTATGATGACATGAATCTGGATTTCGATAAGAAGAAATGGGCGATTCTGTACGACATGTACGCGCGTTTCTGCAAAGACTACTACGGATACGATTATCTCGAACCGAGTCTCACTGTCACAACATTCAAACGTTTCGGTCCGTTCGTGATTATCGACTGTTCTCGACAAAACGAGTCGGTCAAGAGCGCAACCGTGGATGTGAGATTGGAATTCGAGTGTAAGGAGAACGTACCGGCGAATACTACCGCCTATTGCCTCATCATACACGATCGCGTGGTTCAGTACAACCCATTGACCAACATTGTTCGCAAAATCACCTAAATGCGACGTTGGAGAGGGGGAGCGGTATAAAAATCTACGATATTCCGCGATCCTCCCACAGTTCGCTCCTCGACATGTCAGCGTCAACCATGTCCGCGCCAACGTACGTGGATCTGAAAGGTTACGTCGTGGATCTGCGTAATGGACGCACCGTTGGCGAAATATACTTCCCAATTTTTCATCGCGGTGAAGACATAATAAATCTGAAAGGTTACGTCGTGGATCTGCATGGACGCACCGTTGGCGAAATAAACTACTCAATTTTTGATCGCGGGGAAGATGTGATCGATAACTCAATCGAATCACCCATAGATCAAAATCATGCAACGTTGGAGAGGGGAGCGGTATAAAATCTACGGCATTCCGCGATCCTCCCACAGTCCGCTCCTCGACATGCCAGCGTTAACCATGTCCACGCCAACGTTCGTGGATCTACAAGGTTACGTCGTCGGCAGAAACTCCTTCGTCGTGAAGGAGTTTGCCGCTCTCAGAGAGGGATTTATTCTCACTCATTATATCTTTGGAAGCTCCGAGCCATGGTATTTTCTCAGCAAGGCGGATAGAAAACACGTATCCTGGTTGGAGGCGAAACATCATGGATTGCATTGGCGTGATGAGCACGGAACGATTCCGTACTTCACGGCTAGAGACATGATTACAAAGGCGTTGCGGGATGTGACGGAGAGCGAAAATTCACCCATCGTATACGTAAAGGGACTCGAGAAACGAGAATGGCTGCGGGATTTGCTCCTGGACGATGCGAGAGACGATATCTACATCGAGAGCCTCGACGTGCACTACGAAGACGTGGAATCGCTGAAAAATATGGACGCTACACATACTTTGCGTTGTCATAAACATGTATCCAATTGTGCCATGCAAAATGTATTCAAACTATTTAATTGGTGGCATCACCATAAAAAATAAACGCATACTATTTACGCATATATCGTCATTTTTTAATCCTTCCCCATTTCGAACAATATTTACTTCATATTGACATTATTTTACGTTTCTCAGATGTATGTTATTAACCACTTGACGTTTCTCAATGTATGTCAGATGTATGTTATTAACCACTTGATGTATGTTAGATGTTTGTTTAATAACTACTTGATGTATGCTAGATGTATGTTAGTTGTATGTTAGACGTTTTGTTATTAACCACTTAATGTATGTTAGATGTTCGTTTAATAACCACTTGATGTATGTCGATGTATGTTAGATGTTTCTCGACGTTTTTTCAACGTCTTTTCGGGTTTCGACACGTTTCGATAAACATTTCCCCCTCTCAAAAAAGGTGATTCATGTATGTGCGCAGTTATCCCCTCTCCTCTAATCTTAACAGGTTTCGACAAGTTTCCATAAACATTTCCCTCTCTCCTCTTAAAAAAAAAGGGTGAATCACATCAATTAGTTTCACGCGATCAGTATTGCATCGACCGCTCGTACGAAACGAACCTCTTCATCGTGAGAAAAAATGTACGCCGCTGAAGGAAGCAGTGTGAAACGTATGAATTATTACGTGCCGCTTCAGCATGAGGAAATTCCGTCGCAAGAAAATAAGAAGAAAAAGTGTAACGAGTAAGTAAAAAGTTTCCTATTTATACATATTTGTATTTATTTTTATATATTTTATAAAACCTTTCTCTTTAGAAGTCGATCTTTCGACGAAAAAAGAGCGGTCAATTGGATACAGCGCATACTCAGCAGACGATATGCACTGACGGCAACGGGATACAAGTATCTTGAAATTGGAATCAACGTGGGTTCGCAGAGTTACGTGGAGATTGCCATAGGAGATCATCGTGGAAACGAACTGATATTGTCTCTCGAAACGTGGAAGGGACTCTACGAGCAACGATGGAATATTCAAAATTTACTTTGGAACAGCCGTAAAGACGCCGTTATAAACGCTGGACCGCTAACGATCCGCGCTTCCGCGATCAACGGTACTAAAATCGTACGTCTCGAATCATCGAACGTATGTTTGTCGATGACTGAATCGACGTTGATGTTTATGTTTACTCTGGATCCATGCATCGATTTAACGTTCGAATCATTATCGAACATAATCGAGACGGTTGACGCCAAATTTACACAGTTTTCGCACATCGCTTCTTCGTTAACGGATACCAACGAAATATCGAACGCGATCCGCGCCAGCGATGCTTTCGAGAAGGATCATCTCGTCGATTGCGAGCTGTTGGCTCTAATTTTTAGTATGTAAGAGAAAAGAATATGTAAGAACAAATAATAAAATAAAAGATTAAATCTAATTCATGATGTGATTATTTTCTCGCTCCGTTTCCTTTGTCATACGTTCCATTTCATCTATCGCTCGTAGTTTGTATAGTTCTACACATAATTAATAAATATAACAAGTTTTTAAGATTTTATTTTATTAAAACATTTACATAATACACTAAATTACATTTTTAAATTGTAACCCCCCCCCCCAATGGTACAGCTTCTGATGGTGTGGTTTACAGCTGCGGCTCATTTTCTAAAAAATAGAGAATAAAATACTTAAATTTTGTTAATATTGAACATACATCTATAAATAAAAACAAATATACCTTATTACTTTGACAACGTCGTCGATAATGTTGATGATGACGATAATGATGATGATGATGATGATGATGATGATGATGGTGAATTCGATGGAGTCAGAGGACGATATCCTTGACGCTCGATTGATTTTCGATGAACATAATCTTCAATTCCTTCTTTCTTTCGTTGAACAAAATCTTGAATTCTTTCTTTCGGTTGCGTAAAGAGCTTCGTTGGTACATCTCGCATTTTTTCCCATGGCCGCGACGTTGACGACGATGGCGCTGAATTTGATGGAGTCAGAGGACGATATCCTTGACACTCGACCGATTTTCGGTGAACAAAATCCTTTATGCTGTCCATATTAACTCTCTTGCAACGAATTGAGCGAAAGAAGTTTTATCCCTCAGTCCGGATATTAAACTGACTAAAAATGTCATTGTCCGCACTTTATATTACCATTCAACGTGTGCATATTGGGCACATGTTGCATGGGAATATGGCATACACTCTACCTCTGCAATTGCTACATTGTAGGGAACCAATTGCACAGTGCGGCCCAATCTCATGTTGGCGAATAGCCCACATTGGTCCATCGGTAGAGTTTGCGAATTCGATCGCGCACGTCACACATGACACATAATTACCACTCATCCTATAATAAGAGTATATAACACAATATTTCATGCGATCGCTAAGCGCGTTTATTTGCGGTCCAGATAATAGTTTTTCAATTCTTTGTCCAGGATTCTCACTGTCGTCACTCATATCACTGCCACCGCCGCTATCAGTTGATAAAGGGTGATCATCTTCTTCCGCATCCATCACCTCCTCCTTCTCCTCCTCCTCCTCCTCCTCCTCCTCGAAGTTATCGGTATCAGCATCTTCATCGTCGACGTCTATGATATCCATGACATCATCGTCGTCGACATCTACGATGTCCATCTCTTCATTATTTAGTTGACCAGCCATTTTTCACGTATCACAAAAATTGTCAGAGCCCTTACTGAGATCTCGCGCGCTTCCGGACCAATTTTATACCTTCATTTTTCTCTTTCTAACTAACTAACACCGGTTATCATCATATATCTACTTTGATGCTTTGTGCATACAATTTACTAAACATTTAATTAAGAGAAAACATGGAAGTTAAAACGTGTTTCAAAGTCGCCGCTACTTATCAAAGGATTGCTTGCAGGTCCATGCAAGTCAGCCCCGATATCATAACATTAGCGGCCAGATATCGGCGCTCGAAAGGGGTGGAATCAGAGATTTTGTTTCAGTCAGATTTGTTTAATCTTAGGGGTAGAATTATGTTTCAGAAAGTCTTCCGAGGTATGTTAGATATCTTATCGCGTCACAGCAGCCAGATATCGGCGCTCAAAAGAATCATGTTTCGCGGATTTGTTTATTCTTATCATTAGGGGTAGAATTATGTTTCATAATCTTATCAAAAGTCTTCCTGGAAATTGGGGGTGAGGGGGGTGGGACAGGGGTTGTATCGCCGATAGCGGCTGGATCATATAGAATTATGTTTCAATCATATAGAATTATGTTTCAATCATATCAAAAGTCTTCCTGGAAATTGGGGGTGAGGGGGTGGGGGTGCGACAATCGCCAGGGGTTGTATCGCCGATAGCGGCTGGATCATATATCGCTGGTTTTGATAACTCTAAAGTCTTCCTGGAAATTGGGGGTGAGGGGGTGCGACAAGGGTTGTATCGCCGATAGCGGCTGGATCATGTATCGCCGGTTTTGATGACCGAGCAACCCCTTCCCGCGTGACGTCATACCCCCTCGCCCGCGGAATACCTCCCCGCCCCGCTCCCCCCTCGGAGGACCTGGCTTAGAACCGGCCTAGTATAGCTACTGCGACAAATCCCACCCACTGTCGCGTTCCTGAAACTCTTCGAGGGACATCAGGGTAGGCTCAATGACGCGTTGCTCGTACCACTCGCGCAAATCTGATGTGCGAAAAAGTTCACAATTTTTCGTATTAAAACTTTTATTGGCGCGTTTATCACAAATTCACCGTTGAACGGTATTTACTTTTACGCTGTTGCGTTCTTTTATAATGTGTTGCACTCGCTCGAGCACTATTCCACCAGCGTCTTTTAAGAATTGACGCGGCTCGATATAGACCGCGTTAATCACCACACACACATATATCACATAACGATTTTCAAACGCGGTATCTATCTCTCGCCAAATGAGTCTCTTCGCGCTGTTATTCTCATAGTCACTACCACCGAAATGTATAAATCGTCTCTCTAATCGAGTCTTTACATCCACGAGTCGCGCGATGCTTACCACCACTTTGTTCTTCGAGTCGTTCCAAGCACTCATCGCATCGCTGCACCCACGCGAAATAATCACTCAAGGTAGCGACTCCATTGGATTGCTCCAGCAGGTCGCGTTCGATTTGTTCCATTTTTATATCACGTCACACTCTTCGATGGAACACTTGCACGTGACTCGTTCACACGATTTACAAAAACGTTCTTTGTCCTGAACGGTATAATGATTTATCTTAAAACTGCGCTGATAGAAACAGACACCTTGATAATTTTCCCGCATTTTCCACTCATCTTCTGAACTACCAAGCTTCGCCTCTACATCGTTTCTCCAACAGTTGAAATTCGAATAACGCAAATTGTCTATTGCTAATAGTTCGACGCACCTGTCGATACCTGCAGGAATCTCGATGTATAGAACTGTGCAATATCTAATCTCATTAACGAGTTTTTCTAAGAAATAATAGTCTGTCTTATCAATGTCAAACGGACCATAAACTTCATTTTTCATCTGTCTGAACACTCGCCGCTTCGCTGTATATGGCAAGTCAAAGGGAGGTGGCTCATTTTCGATTACAACTCCTTGTTTTATGAAGCGACCACTGGTTCCGCGTACGCCGAGTTCTCGATCGCGTAAAAATTGCACCGGTGAGATCTGTTTCACACGCGTTTCACTCTGTAGATCTCTTCCTTCGAGAACATCGTTAATCTCTTCCAAATTGTCTATAAATTCTTCTTCATCAATGCCAACAAAGCGAATATCGTGGCTCTCCATAATTTCCTCACTTATGAATGTTTTTATTTTGCATACAATGGACACATGTTGCACTGGAATATCATAAACACTGGATTTCTGCAACCGGAGCAATACTTGCCATCTATGGCATCATATGGCAAGGTGACGTGTTTGCGTGTAACAGACATTAATTCGTCATTATCCTCATCATCTTGATTAATACTATTGAGCATACACTCTGAACACGCCACATAACTGTTGCCTCTAATGTAGTAGTAGTATATAGCGCACTGTTCGTTCTGCGCGAATATTTCAGATGCGAGCACTATTTTGTTAACAAGGCTCTCACGCGGATCCTCGTCAGGATCCTCAATGTTTACATCCAGATCTTCAATATTCCATTCCGGATCTTCAATGTTTTCCCGCGGATTCTCAATATTTTCACGCGGATTGTCAATGTTTTCATGTGGATCTTCTTGATTTTCACGCGGATTTTCTTGATTTTCACTGTCACTGATATAATCACTGTCGTTAAACAATTCATCTTCTAATTCAAGTTCCATTAATTCATCGTCGTTAAAATTATTCACATTAGCCATTACTCGAAGCACAGACACTCGTCGCAACTTCCAAAAACTTACTGCGATCCTACACCCTTTCAGACTGATTTTATATTTTCTCTCTTTTCCAACTTAAATATTTTCAAAATTATTGGTCCTTGAATCTGTTTATTACACTAGCAGCCTGAGAACGGCGCTGGAAAAAGGGTATCTTTAGAAATACAAAAACGCATTCAAAAATTCCAATCGCATGTGTACTCTCGAAAAAAAGAATATTCTTTCATAACATTATAAATTTTAGCAGCCTGAGAACAGCGCTGGAAAAAGGGTATCTTTAGAAATACAGAAACGCATTCCTATCACATGTGCACTCTCGAGAAAAAAGAATATTATTTTATAACATAATAAATTTTAGCAGCCTGAGATCGGCGCTGATAAAAAAGGTAATTTTTTCAAAAATACAGAAATACACTAAAAAATTTTAATCGCATGTGCGCTCTCGAAAAAAAGAATATTCTTTCATTATAAATTTAACATTATAAATTTTAACATTATAAATTTTAGCCACCCGAGATCGGCGCTCGAAAAATTTTGAAAAGATAGTTTTATCCTTGTTCATATTATTAAAATACAACACAAGGGTAAGTATTTCAAACTTGGGCCTACCAAAAAAAATTTTATGACGGTCATAAAAGCACTTTCACTCCTGTGGCGTCATCCCCACCACTCCTGTGACGTCATACCCCCGCGCGATTCGAGAACCCCCGCGCCCCGCACCCCGCTCGTTGCTCCCGGGGTAGAACTCTCCTGTCTTCCCTACTAATACATTTTTTAATTCAAAAATTCATTAAATTTGTTGAGCTAAAACATGTATAATCATAATTTCAACACAAAAAAGAATATGTTGACCGATATATTTAATGAGTAATGATACGATACGAATTTTAACTAGATAGTTACATGAGAAACGTTTCCAAAAAAAAGTGAACTTACTGTGGGAATAAAAGATTAAAGATTATCGCAATAGTGTCCATGTATACGTATACATACATATTGATAGCATATCCCATACGTACACCGGTAATGGAAGTGAAGATGCTTTACTTTTTTTTAATAATCTACTAATCTTTCAATGACGAACTGTTAAAACTGTCAAATCACAAGAGCAATGTTAGCAATGCGATGCAAACGCAGACAACTCAACCGTGTTACATTTCCTCACTCTTTCCGAATCCGCTTTTTGTCACGACTTTGGTAACATTTCTTCGCCTCTCCCGCGCGCTCCCTTACCACCATTTGACGATGATGACGGAGAAAAAAAAATCTTAATATTTCCCACATTTAGATTTTGAGTTGTAATATCTTTGCTCGTAGGATACGTACAAGAAAAATAAAAACACTTTTCTTATACAAATTGACCCCAAGCTATCCATTGAGACTACTTAGAATTCAATTGGATCAACCGTTATTGAGATATGATAATACGATATTCTCTTTAAACGACATCGCGCATCAATGAGACCTGATAGGTCTTGCTATATTTGACGCGAGACACTACCGTGTCTCTTGATTTATGTTGTAAAATAACTGAAGATGACTTAGATCCGCTAATTCTGGTTTTAAATTTTCTTTTTGTTTGACTCATATATGTTGCTTCACTATCCTGACATAATATTTTATATACCACACCACATTGTTCCATTGGATCAAGTAAATCTTTCCCTAATTATTTTTTTGTATCTTTCACTCGGGAAAAAGGTTATTTAAATCTTTTGCCCAAATCTAAGGAAAGGAATTTTTCTGAGATATTTTTGACATATGGAATCGTGAAGAACCGTCTTTTATCATTATTTTGATCCGAATTATTACACGAAGAATCTTTATAAATATGGAATTTGATTCTTTCCCTAATTATCTTGAATATGAATTTTAAAGGATAACAATCATTCAGCAGCATTTCAATGGTGTTTGTTATATTTTTTTTATAGAATTTTAGATGGGACAACAAAAATACTCGATCAACTAGTTAGGACTTAAAAATAATAGATTATTACACCTTTTTTATGTGTCAAAGGGTGATGTGAATATGTTATGAGAGCGAGATTGAATACGGATAAAATAAGAAGGATTCATCAAGACTGGAGGTCGCGGTGACGTCTGAATTTAGGAGATCGAATTCAGGATCGAAATTAACTCAGATAACTTATATTCAGAACGATTGATGATTTATTTTGTGCGCGATTCGATACACTTGTTTCAAGTGAGAGCTCAACGACAACTGACGGTGTCGAGAATTTGAGACGGCGTGGGGAGCCGAGAACTCCGGCCTTTTGGTTTGAAAATACAAATGAGAGTAATGAGACAAATGAGAGCGAAAATATTGACTTGGGCAGACCGTTTGCGAAAATATGAAGGAATCCTGACTTGAGTTCGAGGCCGTCCGGCGAATAACATAATGGAAATATATTAGTTGGTCGTTAGAATAATTTTCTAATTTGACGGAACAGAATAAAAATTGAGGCACCTGTCCGAGAGAGTTGGTTTGTGCAACAAGTCAAAAATAATACAATGGTTTTCGATGATCAAAGATACATTTAAAAAAAATGGATACTGCTATTAACCTCTAAAGTAAATTTCAGGCGATCATGCTCAGAATTAAATGCATTCAAAATTTCATTTAACTTCTCTTTGGGAGCCGTTAGAAGTATGTTGTCTACATATCTAAAATAAAAGGGATGTTGAAAGATTAATAACTTTAATGCTTGTGTTTCAAAGTCCTGTAACACAATTCCCGCTATTATTGGTGACAATGGAGAGCCCATAGGTGTGACAAAATCTTTATAAATTTTATAAAGATTTTGTCACATTTATGGGCTCTCCATTAAACTTAAAATAGGTGGTTAAGGTGATGCTGGAGAGACGCTCGAACTTGATCGAGGTCGATAATGTAGGCCGGAATTTTAACCTATTATATTATTATAATTATCAAATTGGCTTTACAGAATACAAAATTCTTTTGCAGGATTAAGTACACGCAAAAATATTACTTATTAATATTACTTATTTGTACTTGTAAAATTTCAATCTGAGGCCTGTGTGACTCGAAATTTTTACTTTCTTGCCAATTTTTTTGGCTTTATAGAATTAAAAAACTTTTTCACAGGATTAAAGTAGACATTTCAAAAAAAAATAGAAATGATAGTTGTTTTGTGCCTAAAACCTACTAAATTTTTATACGAAGCTGTTGGATTCACATGTCAACAATTCTAACCTTAATGTTGTAGGTAAATAAGCATGTTTTTATAACTTTTCTCTCTTTTTCAGCGTAAAATCTATCACTCCTACTTTATTTCAGTGCGTACTTTAATTCTGTAAAAAAATTTTTAATTTAGTAAAGCCAAAAAATTGGCAAGAATGCAAAAATTATTTATCTTTGTCGGTCAAAAAAAACAGTCCAGCATCCCCTTAAGTATTAAATTGATAGCCATTATGAATTGTTGATGAAACAATAATCCTGAATAGATTATTCAATTTGTGGATCTTTGGCAACTCATAAGCTCTAGGAAGAACTCCATTTATTGTCATTAAGGATCTAAGTGTTTTCTTTAATATAACCCTTATTTTTCCATCTAGATAGTAGCGCACGTAATTCATCGATTATTTTTCTACAGGGATCCCTTTTTATCAATGCGTATGTTTCACTATCAGAAAGAATTTCTTTTATGTTATATGTATAATCAATTCTGTTTAACGCAACATTAGTGTAGCCTTTATCAGCTCTCGTAAAAGTTATTTCTCTCATAAATCATTTTGTGAATCTCAAATTACTCAAAATATACGAATCATTTTTGTTATAATTTATATTTACATTACATTTTTGTTATAATGTTATTTTAGACTTCAACTTTCATCAAAATGAAAGTGAATATTGTTGGTCACGAAATGAATGTTGAAAGGTGACGAGGTTGTAGTCTAAAATAACATTAATATGATGGCAGAGCAGTATAATGAACAAAATTATTTTACTAGTTTATTTATTAATTTTGAAAAGTTCTTACATACTATAGTGATATATCTAAACTAATTTTTAATTTTGGCTTCATGAATAAAGTTTTTTCTTACCTAACCTGGCTATTTTTGACATTTCTAACATATAATACAAAAAAAATAGTTTCTTGAAAACTCCGAGGGGACACAAAAACGTGCTTATTGAGCCTTCCCTCAAGAGAACGATTGTATACGAAAAATATATTTTTTTATTAAAAATATATTTCTTTGTTGAATTCTCTACGCAACTAAGCTATTTATGACAAAAGCGTATAACTTTTTTCTTCATAAAATTACCTCAGCAAAGAGGCATACATTAACATATCCCTTTAATATTTTTAAGTTTAAGTTTTTGAAATATGATATAAACATAAATTTTTTAAAGCTAAGTGGAATTTTATTATTAATTTTATTAACCCTTAAGAGATGGTGGGGAGTAATACAGGTCCCCCCAAAATTTCTTTTTCTTCATCATTTCCGCAATTCTTAATCTTTTTCGCTGAAATTTTGGCTATGTGACTATTTTATAATATAGAAATGATAAATCATTTTGTTAAATTGTTACAACATTTATTAACAAAATGACGGAAGGTGAAAAATAGCACATTTTTAAAAATCTGTCTAGGGCCGTTTGTAATTCTAGAATATTATGAAAAGGCACCACGCATACACCTTATGGGAAATTGGCTACCCTCGAATTGGCTGAAAATGCAATATGTTGTAGCTGATGAAAACTTGATCAAAAGTCCTAATGGGCCCGAGACACAAAAACCAACCGTTATCGAGGTAGATGGCATCAAAGATTATATAGACACTGCTCAGAAGCTTTAACTTTTTAACCAGAGAATATTTAAAGACCGCTCGTGTGTGTGTGTGTGTGTGTGTATATATGTATATATATATATATATATATATATATATATATATATATATACATATATATATATATATATATATATACATATATATATATATATATATATATACATATATACTGGCGATCAAAATTAACGCATAGGTAATCACATGTCAAAATTTCGCATGATTTCAAATACGCGTAACTCCGTCAAAAATGGTCGTATCTTAAAATTTTTTTTTTGTTTTGAAGCTTAAAGTCTCTACTTTAAAAGGCAATTAAGACATTTTGACTTTATCTTTCTCCCTTTGAATCATCTCTTCATAAGTAAGGACGTGTTTTATTTCCCAAAATTTGCATAGTTTGACTCACTCCACGTGCTCGAATAAATTTTTTTCGCAAATGTTATTACAACTATCGAAAAATTTGGACTTTTTCGCGTAAATTAAAAGAAAATTGAATTTCGTACGATTTTTTTTCACGGAGTTATGGCGTTTTAAAGTTACAGTAACATTTTTGTGCAATTATCGGCAGCATTACCATTACCTGATGCGCGCAACAAAAGGTTGCTGGTCGGATTTGGCACGTCATGTGCGTGTACGTGAAAACCTTCACATTAAAAAATGCGAATTCTCGAGTCGTCTTTGAATGACCGCGTCTCACAAAGTGTGTCCTACAAAGTTTTATAGCCTTCTTTTAATTTTTAATATGTGATTGATGTGATTGTGATTGAATATGTGTGGGACATAATGAGTAGAAGATTACAAAATTTAGAGAGACTGCAGCAACTAATTTTCAACAATTAGAGGCAGCGCTGTAACAAATATGGCATGAAATTGCTCAGGACACTATTAGAGCCTGCATTAATATGCGTGATCGTCTACAAGAGATCATTCAAAGACGAGACAGGAATACGCATTTTCAAATGCAAAAGTTTTCACACACATGATGCGCCAAATCCGACCAATCTCCTCGTGGTGCGCATCGGATAATAATCATGCTGACGGTAATTACACAAAAATGTATGGGTAACTTCAAAACAACATAACTCGGTGAAAAAAAATCGTACGACATTCAATTTATTTTTAATTTACGCAGAAAAGTCCAAATTTTTCGATAGTTGTAATAACATTTGCGAAAAAAATTTATTCGAGCACGTGGAGTGAGTCAAACTATGCAAATTTTGGGAAATAAAACACATCTTTACTTATGAAGAGATGGTTCGAAGAGAGAAAGATAAAGTCAAAATATCTTAATTGCTTTTTAAAGTAGAGACTTTAAGTTTCAAAACAAAAAAAAAAACTTTTAGGATACGACCACTTTTGACGGAATTACGCTTATTTGAAATCATGCGAAATTTTGGCATGGAATTACCTATGCGTTAATTTTGATTGCCGGTGTGTGTGCGTGCGTGCGTGCGTGCGTGCGTGCGTGCGTGCGTGCGTGCGTGCGTGCGTGCGTGCGTGCGTGCGCGGGTGCGCGGGTGCGCGGGTGCGCGGGTGCGCGGGTGCGCGGGTTAGTGTGTGTGTGTGTGTGTGTGTGTGTGTGTGTGTGTGTGTGTGTGTGTGTGTACATATACAGAGTGTTTCTTAAAGATCGCCCACTAATTGTAAGTACATAACGTTATTCCTTATGAAAAATTGTGTTGAAAAGTTCTGAATCATTTTTTTTTATTATGCTTACTAAAGCAGTAATTATTTTCTAATGACAATCCAATCGGCGTGTCCTTTTGCCGGGAGTATGTCCGTGAGGCGCGTTTAATAGTATGCGTGGCGAATATAGCAACAAATCGGTCATGCACACTATCAGACGCGCTGCTCACTAATGTTCTCCAGGCTAAAAGACGATACCGATTGGATTATCTTTATAAACTAATTACTGTTTTATTAAGCATAATAGAAAAAAATGGTTCAGGACTTTTTGACTCAATTTTTCATAAGGAATAACGCTATGTGCTTAATGGGCGGTCTTTAAGAAACATTATATAGGTTGTGTGTGGGGGAGTGTGTGTGGGGGTGTGGATGTGGGTGTATGTGTGTGTGCGTGCGTACGTATTTTTCACGCGATCCTCTAAGGATTAATAATTAATAATTAATAATTATAAATGATATTCTGCCATTTTCTACGTTATTGTTAATACTTACGTTACCATTGATCAATATGGGTTTTAGATCTGGCGTTATGGTTCTGCATGGTATTACTACATTGTCGCCAGCAATTGCATTCAGATGAGTATTATTACTCTTTTCTACGAAGAAATTCTTATTGGCTGTAACAAATTCATGTAATTATAAAATGCAAGAATAGCCACAAAATATAGACACAAATATTTCTTCTTTAATCTACGTAGTAATATAAAATATACAATTTCATCTTACACTTCACATAAACATATATCCAAGATACTTCGGGATTATAAGATTCCGTATTATAATATGGAGAAACTAAAGTAGTAAAATAATAGACACAAGAAAACCAGCCAGTATCATTGAAAGTGGCGTATTCTTTATAGAAATTACGATGATAAAGGACTTTGCAGATCAGCATTCCATGACATTTAGGCCATTTAATGAATCTCTGTCAAAACATAATAGAAGGCTTGGTATATACATTCTCAAGTACATAAAAAGAAAATTTTTTCAAATAAAAAAATTTTTAATAAATTTTTAATAATAGAATTAGATATTAGTTATTCAAATAATAAATAATCAAAGTCGAAACTTAGCCTAATAAAATGTATAGTGCATACATGTAAATTTACAGGAACTATGAATTTAATTGGGTTGTCGCCAATGCACGTAATATTTATATCTTCTCCTTCATTTATTATTATTTGTCCGCTGTTTGGTATAAGAATTTGTTTTCGACTTTCCGATACGAAAAAAAAACAAATTATTAATTACACGGGTAATTTTTTACTTTTTTCCTGCGGTCTGGAAAAGAAGAGTGGTTTTCTGTTGTTTTTTATGCGCTGAATCCGAATTTGCGAGTAAAAATGTTCTATTACATCACGTATTCCATTTTCGAAAAATGAGAATTTTAATTCCATTTTCGAAAAAAATGGAATTAAAATTCTCAAAAAACGTGTTTTAGGGCATTTTTAAAATTTCGCAGCTAACGAACCCGATGTGCGAGAGATTTCGAAAAGGTTTCAAATTAATTGTACTTTAATATTAAAATATCAAATTTTTTACCATCGAATCTGTGGCTTATTTTTAGGGGTAGCTATACGGCCGCAATATAATATAACGATTGCTTTATTATGGGGCACTGCAAAATCATTGCACACAGTAAAAATTTTAATAATTTTAAATAATTTTAATAATTTTAATAATTTTAATAATTTTAAAAATTTTAATAATTATTGGATTTAATTCATGGGATCGGAAGTACTCATTATAATGTTTAAACTTTTTGAAACTTTTTTAAAAAATTGTTTAAATAAATGAAAAAACAATTGTTATACTATATTGTTGCCGTACATCTACCCCTAAAAAGTAAGCCGCAGATTCGGCGGTAAAAGATTTGATATTTTAATATTAAAGTACGATGTTTAAGCAATAATTTGAGACCTTTTCGAAATTTCTTGACCATCGGGTTCGTTAAAAAAAAATGGAGTTAAATTTCTCAAAAAAACGCGTTTTAGAGCAGATTCAGCGGATTCAGCGCATAAAAAGTCACAGGAAACCATTTTTCTTTTCCAGACCGCAAAATTATGCAAATTGTGTTATTATTGCAAATATCGGAATAGTATGGAACTTTTGGTTTACCTTAATTTATTTTAC
The DNA here is from genome assembly GCA_928718305.1 of Tetramorium bicarinatum. Classification (NCBI taxonomy): domain Eukaryota; kingdom Metazoa; phylum Arthropoda; class Insecta; order Hymenoptera; family Formicidae; genus Tetramorium; species Tetramorium bicarinatum. The sequence goes on along the minus strand of OV788326.1, from coordinate 19,508,104 downwards.
TACTACATGAGCGATGTCAAGGATACTTATATGTAGGGAGTCCCAGACCTAACGCACCGTCTGCTGATGGCAGATTCTTTATGTTATTTACAGACGAAAATTCTAATACCAAAATGTTGAGGTTACAATAGTTTTTAAATGGAAAGTTTTTAAAGATAACCAATCTGGTTATTAAAAATTCGTCGCGCGTTGTTTATTAAAAAGTTATTAACAAAATAAGTTGAATGAATAGAACATATTTTTAACACCGCGTACATTTTTTTTAATTCTATAGTGAAAAATATTTATGAGAGTTTCACGCCGAATACATACAGAGTATGCTGTGTTTGTTGAAACTCGAAAAAAAAAAAAAACATTAAATAGGATACTTTGCAGAGTATCTGTTTCGTCGGCGTCACAAATATCATGAACAAATTACAGCTTTTTTTTAATATTATGGCAGATATGTAGCCTATATCTCAAGTATAAATCTTAAAATTGTTAATATGTAAACTCCATGGAACTGTTCCATAGAAAACGCATATGCTCCGCCCTTCTTCCCCTGCACCCCTTCCCTACTAAAAGACTAACCCTACCTCACCCTTAATTAGGTGATCACCTATCTTTCGGTGTCGCTGAACATGAATCCGTCGTCAGTTTAATTCCAGCACCCATGGGTTTCGAGTAAATCAAGAAAAATGACTAAAAATAGTGGAAAAGCCGATTAAAGGACATCAGCAATGAATGAAAACATTTATTTGGACCGGATCAAGCCTTATTCTCATGTATTTTGACGCGCTGAACATGAATCTGGCATTGGTTGAGTTGCCTGACCCCTCCGATTATTTTGAAAAAACGCAAGAGATGATTTAAGCCCCAATCTGATCAGGTGAAATAATTCCATTATCTCGAATGAAGAAATGTATACTTCAATCTATTGTCTGTTTATTCTTGTTTCTTACGTTTGTAACGTACTCTTTTATCCTCGAACAACCTATGCAGTGGATTTCTGATTCTTTTCGAATTACTGTCGCGTTCAGTTACTCTTTTCAGCAATCAACAGTAGTCCGCCATCATGTTAACATGTTCTATTCTGCCCTGTATCTTCTTTCAATTTCTTTCAGATCTTGATGGAAACGTTCATCCTGCTCCTCGCTGTAATCACCTAAGTTTTCAGGAAAATATTCCAGGTGGGAATTTAAGAAATGTAGTTTGACATTCATCAAACACCCTAAGTGCTCGTAGTTTTCTACCATTTCTGCTACGATAACGTCATAGTTCTGACTCCGGTTTTTACAGATGTCTTCTTGTCACTTCATACTCCTCACAGACCAAGTCGCCAAACTGTGAGGAGGTATGGTCGCATGATTACGATACCTGCGGGACCGCTTTCCCAGCCTGATCAGTCGCCGATACTGGGTTACCGAATAGCTACATCGTAAACGATTCTCCTTTTGTACTTTCTATGATTTTACATTGACAATTTGAAGTTTCAAATTTATGTAGAAAAATGAATGATACACATAAAAAAATATATCATGAATATTTCAAAGGATAATGTCTCCTACATCGATGGCATACAACGCGGAACAATAAAGTGCTGAAATACACAACACCAATCATATGGTTGGTACCTCAATCACAAAAAGACTTACTTTTGCAAGACAATAGTAACGGGATTCAATGGTAAAAATAAGTCAAAAATCGTATATCCAGATGTGTCTTCAGTGATAAAAGCAACGTGTTCAACAGAGGTCCATGATGAGAGGATAGACACCAGTTCTTCGGCGGATGATGTTCCTGTAAGAGTTGAAGCGGGAAATGAAAAGGAAATCGAAGGCAAGAACCACGATGACGAGGAAAGTGAAGACAGCGAGAGTGAAATAGAAGGAAGTGAAGATAAATAAGAACCGAGAGGTAAAACAAAACAACCGGAACCATTGAATCAAGAAGAGTTAGATGATTTCATTAGAGAAATGTGACTTCTTAAAGATATGTCAGAATTTATGATAGCAAAACTAAAGAGCTGAGGATTGATAGAACCAGGGACGAAAGCGATTGTTTACAAGAATCGAGAAAAGGAATTTCGGAAATACTTCAATAAAGATGACGACAGCTTTAGTACTGCACAGATGTTTGTGGTTTGATGAATGAATTAAAACGTGACGTCTACAATCCCGAGGAATGGAGATTGTTCATAGACTCTTCAAAACGAAGTTTGAAAGCGGTACTATTACACAATGAAAATAAATACGCAAGTCTTCCAATAGCATACTCAATCACATTGAAAGAAAGTTATGAAAGCATACGACACGTTTTGGAGAGAATCAGATATGCAGAGCAAGTGGCAAGTTTGCGGTGATTTGAAAATCATATGTATCATCCTAGGACAGCAATCAGGATTTATAAAATATCCCTGCTTCTTGTGTTTATGAGACAGTAGGTGTCGTACAAATCACTACAAACAGAAACAATGGCCAACAAGAGTAGCACTCAACCCAGAAAGCCACAATGTCATAGAACAGCCTCTGCTCGATCCCTCGAAAATATTGCTTCCTTCACTTCACATAAAACTTGGTCATATGAAACAATTTGTCAAGGCTTTGAACAAAAAGGGACAATGTTTCGAGTACTTAATACGTCAATTTAAGCAATTGAGTGATGCGAAATTGAAAGAGGGTATTATCGACGGACCTCAAATCCGTAAAATGTTTCGCGATGAACATTTTATAACAACAATGACAGATATCGAGAGAGTAGGGTGACTGAGTTTTCGCAACGTCGCTGAAAACTTTTGGGAAACAGTGGAGTCAAAACTATGATGTTATCGTAGCAGAAATGGCAGAAAACTACGAGAGCTTAAGGTGTTTGATGAATGTCAAACTACATTTCTTGGATTTCCACCTGGAATATTTTCCTGAAAACTTAGGTTTTACAGCGAGGAGCAGGGTAAACGTTTCCAAGATCTGAAAGAAATTGAAAGAAGATACCAGGGCAAATAGGATGTTAACATGATGGCGGACTACTGTTGGTTGCTGAAAAGAGTAACTGAAGGCGACAGTAATTCGAAAAGAGTCAGAAATCCACTGCATAAGTCGTTCGAGGAAAAGAGTACATTACAAACGTAAGAAACAAGAATAAACAGACAATAGATTGAAGTATACATTTCTTCATTCGAGATAATGGAATTATTTCAACTGGTCAGACTGGGGCTTGAATCATCTCTTGCGTTTTTTCAAAATACTCAAATCGGAGAGGTCAGGCAGCTCAACCAATGCCAGATTCGTGTTCAACGCGTCAAAATACATGATCATAAGGCTTGGTCCGGTCCAAATAAATTTTTTCCACGATTTTCCGGGGTTTTTGGCGATTTTCCTCAAATAATAACTCGATTCCGAAAGGCCAGAGAGTTTAACTAGTACCGGATTCGTGTTCAGCACGTCAAAATACATGAGGATAAGGCTTGGTCCGGTCCAAATAAATTTTTTCATTCATTTGCTGATATCCATTAATCGGCTTTTCCACTATTTTTAGTCATTTTTCTTGATTTACTCGAAACTTATGGGTACTGGGGTTAAACTGACGACGGATTCGTGTTCAGCGCGTCAAAATACATAAGAGTAAGGCTTGGTTCGGTCCAAATAAATTTTTTCATTCATTGCTGATGTCCATTAATCGGCTTTTCCACTATTTTTAGTTATTTTTCTTGATTTACTCGAAACCCATGGGTGCTAGGATTAAACTGACGACGGATTCGTGTTCAGCGCGTCAAAATACATAAAGTTAGCCTAGTGGAGTATTCAGTTCAGACAACTTTTGTTTTTCTGTGTGCCTGTGTTATAGACCTAGCGTCGCTCCGAAGGCAGGAAGAGAGGTGACTTCGTCTCTCTTTCCTGCACTCCCTCCCCAAGCAACGTTTATCTTACATACAGTGTCTGAAATTTATGTGAAAATCGTGAAAGTTATTTTGTTAATAATTTTTTAATAAATAACGAGCGACGATTAAAATATTTTGAATATTACTCAGGGACATGTCCTTGATAATATACATACATCTAGGTCAGGGATACGCAACTGGCGGCCCGCGGGCCGGATCCGGCCCGCGAGGGTTTCCAAGCCGGCCCGCGACGTCCAGGCTTAATCCACGGAAAAATGAAAAATAGCTCACGCCCGAGGCCCAGCATCACCCGTGCGAGCACTGGCAGGCAGTGGTGTTACATCCTGTCTTCGCCAGATGCCGCATCTGGTAATATGGGTGGGGGAAATAGTGGAGATGGCTCGTGACGCACCCAAGCTACGTACCGTGTAGGTGAGCGCACGAGACCATCCCCACTTTCTCTCATCCATATTACCAGATGCTACCGAGGACAGAGACTAACACCACTGCTCAACTGCTGGCAGGCTGTATGATGAGTAGGAGAGCGTAGTCGCTGGACAGAATATAGACATATCGTCTTTTGTTTCGCTTCCACAGATTCGACAATTTAAGGCGCAAAGAGTTCTGTGCATCATATGTACGCGATTCTCATTTGCATGCGTTATTTCCTTTAATACCGACTCGGTGAGCCGAGACCTGTTTCAACTTTAATCTAGATCGCAATATTGGACTGACCTTTATGAATTAGTTTTTATTGGAGCATTTTTTCGATTAACTAACATTACGAAAGAAAATTTTTTTCGGTGAAAGAATGATGTATAGGAGACGGTATTGACTCTTTCAATTTCGTATACATATAGGAGACGGTATTGACTCTTCCAATTTCGTCAAAAATCTTTTCGCCCTATAGTTAATCTTTCATTTTTAATTCTACCTGGTTACGGAAAACATTTTATTTCGTCTTGTTCACGATGTCTGAGTTAAAGCGTCGTAAGGTCGATTTTGAAAATAGAGTATTTCAAGAAAAATGGACTGAAGAGTTTTTTTTTATTCTTCCATCCCATAAAGGTGCGAAACCGACATGTTTAATTTGCAATGAAACAGTTGTTGTATGCAAAGCAACAAATATGAGTCGCCATTACGAGACAAAGCATTTAGGAAAATATGACAAAAATTTTCCAAAAGGTTCTTCACTTAGAATTGAAAAAATTAATGCCCTTCGTGCATCATTTGAGCGCTCTCAAATAATAATAAAACGCTCGATGTCTGAACAAGAAAAATGCACGGAAGCATCTTTACGCGTTGCGTGGATTTTGGCCAAACATATGGTGCCATTTTCATATTCTAAAGTAGTCAAAGAATGCTTGTTACAAGTCTCAAATGCAGTTTTCGATAACAAAAAAGAAATAGCGGAAGTATTTAGCAAAATTCCACTATCTCGTGACTCTACGATTCGTAGAACCGAAATTTGTGCAAGATGTGTTTATGAGAATATATTAACCGATCTCTCTAAAATACAGTTTTTCTCACTTGCGATTGACGAATCTACAGATATATCCGATGTAGCACAAATGGCTGTGTTTGTTCGCTATATTTTGGATAACAATTATAAAGAAGAACTTTTGACACTGTTACCATTACATGATCGCACAACTGGTCAAATATTGTTTCAACGTTTTCAAGAATTTATGAACAATAATAACTTGTCGTATCAAAAAATTCTTTCTATAGTTACTGATGGTGCACCAGCAATGATTGGGAAAGCAAATGGTTTTGTAGCACTTTTGAAGCAAAACAATTCTAAAATCATTTCATTACATTGCATAATTCACCAAGCAGTTCTTTGTGCAAAGCTTTCGGATGATTTTAAAGATGTCATGAATACAGTTATGAAAATTATCAATTATTTGAGATCTCATTCAGCATTACAACATCGCTTACTCCGAACTTTTCTTGAAGAATGCAATTCTGAATATGCAGATCTTCTTTTGCATAACGATGTTCGTTGGTTGAGCAAAGGAAATGCACTCAACAGATTAATAACCTTGCTAAGTGAAATTTCAGATTTCCTCAAAAGTAGAAATACAAAAACAGCTATCGAATATTTTAAATTTCTTTGCAATACGAACAATATTGCTAAACTATGCTTTTTAAGTGATATATTCAAACATATTAATGACTTGAATCTGGTTTTGCAAGGAAAGGGAAAACTAATTTGTGATATGTGGGAAAAGACCAAAGCTTTTCAAAGAAAATTAAAATTGTTTGAAAATGATTTGCATTCTAGCGAGTTAATTCATTTTCCTTTATTAAAAACACATTTTGAAAGCAATGTTAAAGAAATTTCACAGTTTGAGAAATTCGAAAGCTTTTTGAAAGATTTGCAATTTGAATTTGCTTCCCGATTTACTGATTTCGTTCAAATTGGCGATTTATTAGAAACAATCCAAAGTCCATTCAGTCTTGAGGCAAATGGTAATTGGATTAATATAGCAGTGGAGCTGTTCACTCTTGAAAAGGCTAAATTGCAACTGGAAATTATTGAATTTCAAGAGAGTAATGTGTTGCGAGAAAAATTTGCCGAAACAGACGTTATAAAATTTTGGACAGACACACTTCCTGGACAATCTTTTCCAAATCTTAAAAAAATGAGTACATGTCTATGCACTATGTTCGGCTCCACATATATTTGTGAAACAGCATTTTCCAAGATGAATGTAATAAAAAATAAGTTTCGAAATCGAATGACTGACGACCATTTGCGCGACTGCATGATAATAGCCACTACCACTTACGAACCGAATTTTAATAAATTAGTTCAAGATAGAAAAGCACAGTTTTCACACTAAAAATGCATTTTATAATGATTAAATTACGAAATTATCAAAATTTTAATCTCAACGATATTAATATAAAAACATATGGTAAAAACAAAAAAATTAATAAAACCATAAAAACAAAAAAATAAATAAAAAATAAAAACAAAAAAAAATAAAAAATAAAAACCCAAAAACACTAAAAAAAGGGAATCGATTTGTCTGACCTCCACGTGGTGATTCCTGGGTAATACAAAGAAGGCAAAAATATGAGTTCTAAATTTCGCTGCTGCGGCCCACGGCATAACTTTAAATTTTACATTTGGCCCGCCAAAAAATCTAGTTGCGTATCCCTGATCTAGGTCATTGAAATCGGAGAATTCGTCCATAAACATAATAATTTCTGAAATCCGATTAAGCTATGCGTTGTTACCACACTTTTTATACGATTTGGATATTCAGGAAAAAATTGTATTCTCATCTATATTTTTATTATTTTTTTTTAACGGGGTGTTAAATGTATGTACATTCTTTTAGTAGCCATTCGTGAAAGATTATTCTAAAATTCGAATATTTTTTATTTATAATTCTTCTGTTGTGTCTATTTATTTTTTTTACACCTGTATCTATAACGTTTAAACGCACCCATGTATACAATTCTATTTTTGAAATTGAATTTCTAAAACTCTAGATTTTGAAATTGCTTGAAATTCAAAATCCATTGGTCCATTTTCTTACCGATAGTGATTTACATGTGATTCTTAACATTTTGTCATAACTTACCAACCTTCTGAAAACAACGATGAGAACAATTTTTACGAATGTTCAAAATCCTTAATTAGCAAAACCGTCAGAGCACATATTACGACCGTTTAGATGGTGACTACATCACCAAAATATAACATATGTGAGTGACATCCTAAGTTTTGAATTCAGGAAATTGATCATAAAGAAAGACGAGACACGGCACTTTCAATATAATCCTGCAGTAAACGTATGTGAAATGGTTGAAGAGAAACAAAATTCACTGATTAAAATGTATATTTTAACACTTTACTACTCAAGCTTGAATATTCATTCCAATCGCTTTTAATTGCTGCTTTCACTGTATGGAATCAGGAAGAAATTGTTTTGAATAAAAAATAATTAACCCAGAAAATTCGATCCGTTAATATTTTATTGAATCAGTGCATCTTGTCATTTCTTTGTAGATTAAGTAGGACAACAAGCAATTTAAAGATTTCAATTAATAAAAAAACTTCATTCGATTAATTTAGTGAATTTCCAAGGCTGGGATGTATATATTCTACGCGAGTAATATAGAATTAATTACCTTGATAAAATGCTGAAACGATAAACATTAAAACCCGAAGTCGTATACGATACGGAAACATTTCCATTTCTTGCTTGATATTGTCGACTTCTCACAATTTTGCATTTGATGCATCAATTAAATTCTTTCACTGATGTGATCAATTAAATTCTTTCACTTTCATCGTTATGTCTTGGTCTTGATCGACCTCGATCAAGTTCGAGCGTTACTCCAGCATCGCCTTAAGTTATTTAGAGACGAAAATTTTAATACCAAATGTTGAGGCTACAATAGTCTTTAAATAGGAAGCTTTTAAAGATTATCAATCTGGTTGTTAAAAATTTGTTCAGGTCTGTTACATAGTGAAGTTATTTTATCCCTGGATATTAATATTTAAATATTAACATTTTGCACACACTTTTAAATTTATCTATTTATTACGTTTCTCATTTAATTCTATTGCTGTGTACGCTGATAATATTAATAGCGGCAAAAATTATTTTACCGAATATTAATCTTAAAACGCATCGAGTTGTCAAATCTCTCACATAAAGTATATCATAAGTAAATAATCAATTTGAATTATAATTCTAGAGTTATTTTTCACTGTGTAACAAACCTGAGCGCGCAAATCAGATTGGCTATCTTTTAGCGCTTCCCATTTAAAAACTATTGTAGCCTCAACATTTTAGTATTAGGAATATTAAGTATTTCAACGATAAATGATTTTAAGAATCTGCCATTAGCAGGTGATGGTTAGATATGGGATACATCCTGTATAAGGATATTCTACGTACGCACATATGAGTCATTCCATGTCAAATCAGACAGTGAATTTACCTCGATGATTCCGATTTTTTTTAAATTTGGCAGACATGTTCTGTTGTCGAAAATATGAGATCCCTATTTTTGGAAAAAAATTAGAGATTTTTTTTCGAGAAGTTGTGCGCGGTTGAAAATTGCAAGAAATTGAGAAAAACATCGATTATGGGAACATTCAAACTATTTTATTACAGTATAAATTCGACGAAAACGGACAAATAAGGAATGATTTTTTAAGGACTTGAAATGTACTTTACGATGGTATTTTTTAAAAATTTAAATTTAAAAATAAATAAATTGTTGTTTGGTTGTTTATAACTTTTATTTGCGTTTTTCGTTATCAACTCCTCGACTTATAATTGAAAAAAAATATTACCGTATTCCCACTTCAATTCTAAAGAAATCATGAATTTTTCAAAATGGAGATCGAATGGACACTATTTTTAAAAAATTACTGAAAATGAAACGCTGCGTCATCGCCGCTCGGTGCCCAGCGGGCGGCATATCAGTATTAAATAGAGACCGACCGGTAGAGATCGACCGGAGGTAAAATTTTAAACCGGAGCCGAAGCCGAAGCCGAACTTCGGTCATACTCTCCAGAGCCGAAACCGAAGGCCAAAGGTGTATAAATTTCTATATATTTCTATATATTAAAATGTTATTATATTATATACAGGGTGTCCCAGAATTGTGGAACAAATTTTCTTGAGCAGATAGAGCGGACGAAACTGAGCCGAAAAGTCCTCTACCATTTTGCAATTTTCCCAATAGTTAACGAGATATTTATAATTAAAAATCACCGTATTAGCCCGGCCCACCGCCGAATATAAGCTCGCGGCGAGATACGACCGCCCAGCGTCGTTGTTTTCAAGGAGGAGTTGTTTTCTACAAAAACATGGGGACAATCGCAGCTCAAAACCGCCGCTCGTAGGCATTGCCGCGTGTAGTAAACAATTCATCGAGTGCCTAGCAACGCTGGGCAGTCGTCTCGCGCCGCGCGCTTATATTCGGCGGAGGGCCGGGCTAATACGGTGATTTTTAATCATAAATATCTCGTTAACTATTGGGAAAATTACAAAATGGTAGAGGACTTTTCGGCTCAGTTTCGTCCGCTCTATCTGCTCAAGAAAATTTGTTCCACAATTCTGGGACACCCTGTATAGTATAATAACATATTTTAAATTAGTATTATATTGTTGCGCCCGCGTTGTCTCAGCCCTTGTTTCGTGCCGTATCTTCGCACCCGATACATTAAAAATTGCGTATAAACTTTTTGGCATCACTGCTGCAGCGATTTCAATTGTTACTTACGCGACAAATCTGCGCGCCTGAAGATCGGGTAGAGAAAGACCGACAGTATGGCACTTATTGTCCGTCTCTTTCTTTCTTATTGTCCGACTTGATCTTCAGCTTTCGTGCCACATGCTCGGCGTAAAGGTCTGTTCTTTTTAGCTGAATTAGTGCAACCAGTTCAGCTAAAAAGGACAGGCCTATAGTCTAAAGATGTATCTTCGACCAAGCCGAAGGCTTCGGCTACATTTTGGCCGGAGCCGAATATTAGGCCGAAGGTTGAATTTTTAGCCGAAGGTAGCTGAAGCCGGAGCTGTAGCCGAAGCTTCGGTCGGTCTCTAATCGGTATACCTGAACGCCCGTGCTCGGCGACTTGTATCTGTCCAAACAAAATCGTCAGTGCAGTTTAGGCTGATTAATTGTTGGGTAAAATGGTAAATATTATACAGAACATGTAAATTTGTGAATAAAGTATATGTTTTTATTCTTTGTACTTGTATAGTTTTAACAGTTGACGTAGTAGCAGACGATGTTATTTTAACTTCGATTTTCCTATTTCGTTGAGGAATGAATGAATGATATTTTACAGTTCCTTGAATCATTTTGGCTTTGTTAAATCGTTTGTTCAATATATAAAATTTTTTGTTTTTATATTAGGCACTTGCTCCATCAGAAAAATAATAAATTGTACTCAAAGCATCTAATGTTTTTTTAAAAAATAAGACCACGTAATAAGACCACGCTGAAATAAGTGAACGGCTGTTTAGCGAGTGCCCAATATAAAAACAAAAAATTTTATAAATGTGTGTTTCTACAAAGACGATTTTAATGTAAAAGCTGAATGGCATTTTTTCGCGACCCCCCACGGAAAAGAATCTTGCGACGGACTCGGAGGCACAATTAAAAGATTAGCAGCGCGGGCAAATTTAAAAAATGTAAACGATCCAATCAATACGGCAGCGAAATTTTTTACATGGGTTAACAAAAATGTTTTAAATGTTAACTCCGAATTTTTTACTATTGAGGAATATAAGAAGGAAGAGCGGATACTGAACAAACGATTTAACAAAGTCAAAATGATTCAAGGGACCGTAAAATATCATTCATTCATTCCTCAACAAAACGGGAAAATCGAAGTTAAAATAATATTGTCTGCTACTACGTCGACTGTTAAAACTATGTTCAAAGAATAAAAACATATACTTTATTCACTAATTTACATGTTCTGTATAATTTTACCCGACAATTAATCAGCCTAAACTGTACTGACGATCCTGTCTGGACAGACACAAGCCGCCGAGCTCGAGCGTTCAGGTATACTGATGCACTGCCCGCTGGGCACCGAGCGGCGGTGGCGCGGCGCTACATTTTCAGTAATTTTTTAAAAATAGTGTCCATTCGATCTCCATTTTGAAAAAAATTCATAATTTCTTTAGAATTGAAGAGGGAATACGTTAATATATTTTTTTCAATCAAATGTTGATAATGAAAGGTCGAGGAGTTGACAATGAAAAACGCAAATGAAAGTTATAAACAATCGAACAATTTATTTATTTAAAAAGTTAAATTTAAAAAAATACTATCGTAAAGTACGTTTCAGGCCCTTTAAAAATTACTCCTTATTTGTCCGTTTCCGTCGAATTTATTCTGCAATAAAATGGTTTATATGTTCCCATAATCGACGTTTTTTTCAATTTCTTGTGATTTTCAACCGCGCACAACTTCTCGAAAAAAAATCTCTAATTTTTGTCCAAAAATAGGGGTCTCATATTTTCGACAACAGAACATGTCTGCCAAATTTAAAAAAAATCGGAATCATTGAGGTAAATTTTTTATGAAAATCGTCCGGTTTGACGTGGAATGACTCATATGTGCGTGCATACGTGCGTGCGTGAATTCGTGTATGGTATATGTGTCAGAAGAAACCCGTAATTATAGTTTATGGAAGACCTAACCAATTTCAATAACCTGAACGTATTATCAAAGACATGTCTCTGAGTAATATTAAAAAAGTCTTAATCGTCGCTCGTTGTTTATTAAAAAGTTATTAACAAAATAAGTTTAATATATTTTTATTTTATATTAAATTATGAATAGAATATATTTTTAACACAGCATTAGAACAACACAGCAATAGAATATATTTTTAATACATCATTTTTGAATTTTATAGTAAAAAATATTTATGCGAGTTTTACGCCTAATACATACAGAATATGCTGAGTCTGTTGGAACTCGAACAAAACATTATATAGGATACTTATTGTTAGCAGAGTTTTTGTTTCATTGGCGTTACGAATATCATGAACAAATCTCTGTTTTTTTAAATATTATGACAAATATGTATCCTATATCTCAAGTGTAAATAAATCTCAAAATTTTTAATATGTAAACTCCTTGAAACTGTTCCATAGAAAACGCGTATGCTCCGCCCCTCCTTCCCTGCGCCCCTTCCACTCTAAAAGTCTAACCCTATCTCACCCTTAATTAGGTGATCACCTGTCTTTCGGTGTCGTGGATCTAGTTTCGCTCCGAAAGCAGGGGGAGGGATGGGATGGAAATCGCTTCACGTGGATAATTGCAAACCTACGTGGACCCGTACAATTACAAACCTAGCGTCGAGAGCAGGGCGCCACAGGAGCGCGGTAGGGAGAGAAAGAGACTACGTAAGAATAACGATTATTATTCCGACTTTGCAAGCGAAAACATCTTGAGCATATATTTCCTTGTATTGCATAAGACAATTGTAATAAATTGGATTATCAAACATATAATCCCATAATAATTTTTTAATAAACAACGAGTGACGATTAAAATCTTTTGACTATTACTCAGGGACATATCTTTGATAGTATATATCTAGATCATTGAAATCGGAGAGTTCGTCCATAAACATAATAATTTCTGAAACCCGATTAAGCTATGCTTTGTTATCACACTTTTATACGATTCGGATATTCAAGAGAAAATTGTATTCTCATCTATATTTATGTTATATTTTTTAAACGGGCTGTTAAAGTACGTATATTCTTTTAGTAGTCATTCGTGAAAGATTATTCTAAAACTCGAATATTTTTAATTTATAATTCTACTGTTGTGTCTATTTATTTTTTTACACCTGTATCTATAATGCTTAAACCTATGTATACAATCCTATTTTTAAAATTGAATTTATAAAACTCTTGATTTTGAAATTGCTTGAAATTCAAAGTTGGTGCATTTTCTTGCCGATAGCGTTTTATATGTGATTCTCAATATTTTGTCATAACTTACCAACTTTCTAAAAACAACAATGGGAACAATTTTTACGAATGTTGAATTAACGAATCCTGAATTAACAAATCCGTCAAAGCACGTGTTACGGCTATTTAGATGGTGACTACGTCACCGAAATATATAACTTCATGTGAGTGGCATCTTAAGTTTTGAAATCAGAAAATTGATTATAAGAAAAGACGAGACACGGCACTTTCAATACAATCCAGGAGTAAACGTCAATATGTGAAATGGTTGAAGGGAAACCAAAATTCACAGATTAAAATGTATTCTTAACTCTTTACTACTCAATGAGCTTGAATATTCACTTCAATTGCTTTTAATTGCTGCTATCACTGTATGGAATCAGGAAGAAACTATTTTGAATAATAAATAATTAGCCCAGAAAATTTAATTTGTTAATATTTTACTGAATCAGTGCATCTTGTTAATTCTTTGTAGATTAATTAGTACGTCAAGTAATTTGAAAATTTTAATCAATAAAAAAATTTCACTTGATGAATTTGTGAATTTCTAAGGCTGAGATGTATATATTCTACTGTATATATTCTACGCAAGTAATATAGAATTAATTACCTTGGTAAAATGTTGAAACGATGAACATTAAAACTCGAAGTCGTATGCGATACGGAAACATTTTCATTTCTTGCTTAATATTGTCGACTTTTCACAATTCTGCATTTGATGCATCAAGTAAACCCTTTCACTGATGTAGCATGACGAATAGATTAAGCACGAATGTATCCCAGGAACGAAGTTTCTCTTCGCGAGCCCAGTCATCCTTTACTGTGAAGAATAATAAATAGAAAAAGAAAGAAAAAGAAAAGAAGAGACAGGGAATGAGAGAGGGAATGAGGCGCGCGCATATGCACGCTTACACGCACTCATGTTCGCATATACATAGAAATCAATAGAACATTCAGAAGATAAAGTTGATTATAAAGTCAATAAAAACAGTGGCTGCTAATCATGACATATCATTTCAATCGAAATTAAGATGAAATGATTTGGGGAGAGGAGATAGAAAATAATAAGTATTTGATCTCAATATATAGGTAATTTTTACTGTACAGATAACTTGTGCTCGAGCGATTTCTATCCATGAATGTTTCTTAAGACTTCAAAGAATTCCCTCACTCCTTATCCCATCCTAAAGAAAGTAGAATCTTTCAGCGACCTTGGATGTTAAACTCACAATCAGGTAGGAGATAGCCGTTATGATGACGCGATGATCATGCCAAACATCATTAGTAACGTCTAATAAAGATTATTTTAAAGTATCTTTAGTACGATAATTAATTTTTATTTATTTTTTACATTACTTATAAAGTGACATAAATAAAAATAAAATATTTTACGTTTCTTCACTTTCTAAAGCTAGACTTTTCCAAGCATACCTTTTGACGTGTATAGGAAGCAATCTATAAACAATTGAGTTTACTGCATAAATCTTGCAATGCATGGTAGCATTTTATGTAGTGAATTGTTTACATTGTATCAAGCAGCATGCATCAGCAGATATCAAATCATGTTTCAAACAGCACAATCGAAATC
>OV788326.1:19446206-19492677 GCA_928718305.1 Tetramorium bicarinatum | reverse complement strand
AATAAAATGTCTGTAGTCTCTGTACATTATTCTGTATTCCGACTTCAGGATTTATCCAGGTAGAAATTATGTCCGTTAGAAATTTTGATCGAATCGGGCATGCTGAATTTGACGTTCGGTTATTTACATTTAGCCCTCATAAGGGATGTAACGCTTTCCGGATTTGGACCAGGTCATGTATATCGTTTCTGGTCTTGATACGGCATACATGATCTGGCCCAAATCCGTTACATTCCTTATCAGGGCTGAATGTAGAAAACCAAATCAGGACCGAATCCGGCATGCCCGATTCGGTCTCGATTTCTACTAGACGTAATTCCTACTCGGGCAGATTCTAAGAATATTCAGAGAACGTCACAAAAATATATTTCATATCACATTCTGAGAACATTCAATGTACGCGTTACTCAAATTTTAAAATTAATTTCGTGTTTCTATTAACTTAAGAATGTACAGTAAACTTATTTATAAATTCTCCAAAACGGATTTTACTTACGCAAAAGCAGAAAATTCTCACGACTTCTAATGGCGATAGAGGAACTTATTTCCTTCGGAATTTTAATTTAGTTTAGAATAAAATTTGGAGCATTAACAACTTCATTTTAAAAATAAGAGTGAAACTCTTCACTTTTTATATTAGAATGAATGAATTCACTTTACCGGAGTGATTGTTTACTCCATATGGAGTGAACTGGTCAGTGTTTCTATGATTATAGTGAAAATTACACTCCAAAAATTTAGAGAGTCAGTATGCCAAATTCGGTAATGATTTGGTCTTTATTTTATATGCCGGACACAAACAAAAAGTATATTATATTATATATTTTCTTATAAAACATAAAAATTTGTAATTATATTATTATCTTTATAAAATTTCTTATTCCTATTTTTTACAAAAATTATTTAATTTTTATAAAAATTATATAATTTTAACTCTTGTCCGTGTCACATGAAATAAGGGTCAGATAATTACCGGATTTGGTATGCCGAAACCAGTATACCTCATACAAACCTGATTTGGGGCTAATCCGGCACACAGTGGTCGAAAATGAAAATTAGCGGGCCAAAATTCCTAACTTGTGGGAAAATTTATATTTAATAATCATATTCACGATTTAACGTGTGTAGAGATGTTTGGACTTTAGTTTTTATTAAGAAATGTTTAAAATGTTTGATATGAATAAAGTATAAATTTATTTATAATTTATCTTCCCATTAGCGTTACCAGGACTAACGACAAGAACGTTGGAAGAAATTTAGTCCCATTTTGTTTTTTTTATTTTTATATATTTTAAATTTTTTTTTTAAATTTTTTATATTTTTTGTTTTTTTGTTTATTTCTTTTCTTTTTTCATTTCAAGTTTAAACAATTTTCAGTCACTATTCTCATTAAACTCATCTTCTGTGTTAGTAGTCTCAGATTGCTTTAGTAAGTTTAAAAGCTCTGCAGAAATAATTTTGCTTTTCTTGGGAGAAATTCGTCTCAAAGATATTATGTAAGGGTCAGAGGAAACAAGCAATCTTTGGAACAAATCTTCATTTTTTGCAACTCTTGAACATTTTCTTGTGTGATGCTGTCTAAAATATCGGCAGTCTTTATTTCTTGCTTCTTGGGCTTCTTCAGAAAGAAGCCCAAGTGGAAAAATAGCAGTCAATAAGTAGATATACTAGGCCGGTTCTAATCCAGGTCCTCCGAGGGGGGAGCGGGGCGGGGGGGTATTCCGCGGGCGAGGGGGTATGACGTCACGCGGGAAGGGGTTGCTCGGTCATCGAAACCGGCGATACATGATCCAGCCGCTATCGGCGATACAACCCTTATCGCACCCCCTCACCCCAATTTCCAGGAAGACTTTTGATATGACTGAAACATAATTCTATCCCTAAGATTAAACAAATCTGCGAAACGTGATTCTTTTGAGCGCCGATACCTGGCTGCTATGACGCGATAAGATATCTAACATACCTCGGAAGACTTTCTGAAACATAATTCTACCCCTAAGATTAAACAAATCTGACTGAAACAAAATATCTGATTCTACCTCTTTCGAACGCCGCTAATGTTATGATATCTGGCCACTAATGTTATGATATCGAGGTTGACTTGCATAAACCTGCAAGCAATCTTTTGATAAGTAGCGGCGACTTTGAAACACGTTTTAACTTCCATGTTTTCTTTTAATTAAATGTTTAGTAAATTGTATGCACAAAGCATCAAAGTAGATATGCTGATAACCGGTGTTAGTTAGAAAGAGAAAAATGAAGGTATAAAATTGGTCCGGAAGCGCGCGAGATCTCAGTAGGTGCTTTGACAGTATATGAATCTCCGTGCTTGCAACGATAGATTTGTGAACGTGAAATGTCTGTAACAATTCCACGCGACTTGTGTCCAATTTGCTCACAATAAACATTTATAAGTGTGGGCAATATGGATGAATGGTTGTATTTAGAAGACATTTATGAAGCTCTGGAAGAAAAAGAAGCAACGCGTGTGATATCTCCGGTACAGTTTTTACGGAATCGAGAACTCGGCATACGCGGAACCAGTGGCCGCTTCGTGAGGCAGGGTGTTGAAGTTGAGAGCGGTCTGTGGAATCTCTTTGGAGAACGCTGGACATATAGCGCGAAGCGGAGAGTACACAGACGAGCGCTGAAAGAAGTCTGTGATGTATCACAGTATGAAAAAGCGGATGAAAAAACGAAAATGAAACATGTGGAAGAAATGTTTGAAAGTGTTAAATGTATTAATGCTCTGTTTATTACGTTCCCTGCAGGCATCGGCAAGTGCGTTGAGTTAATAGCAATAGACAATTTATGTTATTTGAGTTGCGGTCGTTGGGAAGATCCGAACGCTTTAACGGCGTGGCGTGAGTTTGAGGCTGAAGAGCGGGAATTGCACAGAAAATATAAAGGTGTCGGGATTCATTATAGAGACTTTAGATCCTGACATTATCACGTTCAGGACAATGAACGCTATTGCGTATCGTGTAAACGAGTTACGTGCAAGTGTTCGACCGAGGAATGTGATGTAATATAATAAAATATGGAACAATTCAAGCAGATCGAACGCGACCTGCTGGAGGGATCCAGACGAGTCGCAACTTTGGGCGATTATTTCACGTGGGCTCAGCGATGCGACGAGTGCGTGGAACGGCTCGAAGAACAAAGTCGGGTCAAGCGTCCGCGGCTCTCGATCGGACACAGACAATCTTTGGTGGCGAGCATCGCGCGACTCGCGGGTGTGAAAAATCAACTGGAAAGACGATTTACACATTTCGGTGGTGGTGATTATGAGAATAACAGCGCGAAGAGACTCGTTTGGCGAGAAATCGATACCGCGTTTGAAAATCGTCTTCTGACTGGTGCGGTGATTAACGCGGACTATATCGAGCCGCGTCAATTTTTGGAAGACGCTGGTGACATAGTGCTCGAGCGCATACGAGACATTTTAAGAGTGCGCAACAGCGTTAAAGTAAACACCATTTTCAACGGTGAATTTGTTACTGGTGATAAACGCGCAAACAAAAGTATTAATACGCGTAACTGCGAACTTTTTAATACATCCGATTTGCGCGAGTGGTACGAACAGCGCGTTATCGAGCCTACTCTGGCGTCGCTCGAAGAATTCCAGGAACGCGACAGTGGCTGGGCGTTGTCACGAATTCTTAATCTTACAATTAATGTGAATAAATATAACCCATTGCACGCGGGGTGCCACATCCAATTGCCTCAAGAGATACAACTCAAGAGAGCGGTAATCAATGTGCGGTCTAAAGACAATGCGTGTTTCGCGTGGTCGGTGGTCGCTGCTTTGCACCCAGCCGAAACACACGCGGACCGAGAATCGTCGTATCCGCATTACACGACCGTGTTAAATATTAAAGACATTGATTTTCCAATGACATTGAATCAAATAAAAAAGTTTGAACTTTTAAATAATATATCCATCAACGTGTACGGGATAGAAGAAAAGGTGATTCTGCCGATACGACTCACCGATAGGAAGAGGGAGAGACACGTAAACCTACTGTACGTGCAGGAAGACGATGACATCGGGCATTTTGCCAGTATTAAGAACTTGTCCCGTCTCGTGAGCTCACAAGTGAGCAAAAAACAACACAAGAAGTTCTTCTGCGATCGGTACGTATACAAGTTTGCGCAATATGCTTATAAATGAATAATATAAATGATTGATAAATTTCCAGATGCTTGCATTACTTTCATTCAAGCGACAAGTTGGAGGCCCATAGCATCGATTGTCAACAGATGAACGATTGCGCCATCCGACTCCCGAGCGATGACTTCAAATGGTTGGCATTCAAAAATTACGGTAGGAAGGAACGAATGCCGTTTGTAGTGTACGCCGATCTAGAGTGCACGCTGGAAAAAACGGACTCAGCAGCGCATCAACACCACCATCAGGCATTCAGCATCGCATATTACGTGCGTTGCTCGTTCGACGAATCGTTATCGGCGTACCGGTGTTATCGCGATAAGGATTGCATCGTGTGGTTCGCAGAGGAATTAAAATGTTTGGCACATCGCGTAAAGGGTATTCTATCCGCGAATGTCCCCATGGAGATCTTATCGAAGCAACAAAGCAACAATGGATAGCATACCGTAATGCTACACATTGTCATATATGCGAGAAACCGTTCGCGCCGGATGACGAAAGAGTGCGCGATCATTGTCACCTGACCGGACGATACAGAGGTCCCGCGCATTCGAGCTGTAATTTGAATTATAAAGATTCGTATACCATCCCCATAGTCTTCCACAACTTATCAGGCTACGACTCACATTTTATTATCAAAGAAATTGCTACAGCGTATGAAGGGCATGTTGATCTGTTGCCTATAACGAAAGAAAAATATATCTTTTACAAAACATGTTGAAGACACAGCCGACAGGTCAGAATCGCGAAAATACATGAAATTAAGGTTTATCGATTCATATAAATTTCTCACCACCAGTCTCGAAAAATTGGCATCATTTCTCAGCCGGGATAAATTAAAAATTCTACGTTTAAATTTCACAAATCTATCAAACGAAGATTTCGAATTGTTGACGCGGAAAGGTGTCTTTCCATACGAATACGTGGATTGCATCGAGAAATTGGATGACACGTGTCTACCGCCGCGCGAATCATTTTACAGCTCGTTGACCGGCGACATTGTATCCGACGGCGATTACGCGCACGCCGCGAACATCTGGCAACGGTTCTCCATTCGAACCCTAGGCAAATACAGCGATTTATATTTGAAAACCGATGTCTTGTTGTTGGCCGATATATTTGAAAATTTTCGTGATAGTTGCATCACGAGTTACGGACTCGATCCCGCGTACTACTACACCTTACCCGGTTTTACATGGGACGCCATGTTGAAACATACACGCGTCAAATTCGAACTGCTCACAGATATTGATATGGTTATGTTTATCGAGCGCGGTATACGCGGCGGTCTGAGCCAATGTTCCAATAGATATGCTCGAGCCAACAACAAGTACATGCAGTCGTACGACCCATCGAAACCTTCCTCATATTTAATGTACTTTGATGTTAATAATCTGTACGGTTGGGCGATGTGTCAGTCATTGCCCTACGCCGATTTTCAATGGGTCGACGATGCAGCAAATTTTGATTACAGCGCGATCGCTCAGGATTCGCCCACGGGTTACATTCTCGAGGTCGATCTCGAGTATCCGCAACATCTTCACGACAGACACACTGACCTACCTTTCTGTCCGGCGCGCGATAAGCCGCCCGGCAAGAGGCAAGATAAGCTACTTGCAACGTTATATGATAAGAAACGATACGTCATACATTATCGTAACCTGCAGCAGTGTACACGTCACGGACTTCGCGTGACGAAAATTTACCGCGTGCTACAATTCGCTCAATCTCCATGGCTCCGTAAATACATCGAATTGAATACAAAATTTAGAACACTCGCCAAGAATGATTTCGAAAAAAACTTGTATAAATTAATGAACAACGTTGTATTCGGTAAAACTATGGAAAATGTTCGTAATCACGTCGATGTGAAATTATTAACGAAATGGGATGGACGCTACGGCGTGGAAGCTCTGATCGCGAAACCGAATTTTCACAGTCGAAGCATTTTTTCCGAAAATCTGGTCGCTATCGAGATGCGTAAACTCGAGGTGGTATTCGACAAACCGATTTATGTGGGTATGTGCATCCTCGACATATCCAAGGTCTGTTTGTACGATTTTCACCACGAGTATATGCAACCTTTACATCGAGGCGCGTGTAAAATAATGTACACCGACACTGACAGTCTAATTTACCATATCGAGTGCGAGGATATTTACACGCATATGAAACGCGATATAAACAGATTCGACACGAGCGATTATCCCGCTGATAATGTGTACGGTATACCGCTTGCGAACAAGAAGGTACCGGGATTAATGAAGGATGAAAATAATGGTGCAATAATGACAGAATTCGTCGGGCTCAGAGCGAAGATGTACGCTTTGCGAGTAGATGGAAAGAAGGACACCAAAAAGGCGAAAGGCGTCAAAAGTAACGTTGTAGCGCGAACGATAACGTTCGACGATTACACGCGGTGTCTCAACGATGAGATCGAAATGACGCGGCAGCAATCGTGCATAAGATCCAAGCTGCACCAAGTTTATACAGTGTCCGAAAAGAAAATCGCTCTGAGTCCGTACGACGACAAGCGGTATATCGTACCAGAATCGACCGATACTCTGCCATGGGGGCATTATAGAATACCTTTGTAATATATTACTACGCAAGGAATATTAATAATCACTTTTGTATTTTTTTTTACACATCATTTTATATTGTTATACCATTGTGATATTATGTAAGGAATATTAATAATCACTTTTGTATATCTCATATATCTCATATATTTTATATATTGTATACATTTCATATTGTTATATATTGTATACATTTTATATTGCATACATTTTATATATGTTGAATAAACGAAAATTAAATCACATTGTCTTTATGTATCCACGAATTGTGTGATCCATCGAATCCTAGCCATTTCACATAAACCTCGTCACCTCTCCTGCGCAGTACCTTCTCCACGAGATACACGTCGGGATCGGCCGCGCGATGCAACTCGTGCTCGTAGAACGCTCCAGCGATAGATTTTCCACGATAATCCTCGAGCAGGTACGTCGCGGGATTAGTGCGCTGCACTTTAACGATTTTAAACACCTCGGTGGTCCAATTTGGCGTGTATCCTTTCTCGAAAACGGTCTTGTACTTGCTCACGCGCACCGAATCGCCTACTTTGAACTTTGCCGGTCCTGCAATCTTTATCGCGCTGTACACCGTAGCCAAGAGTCTTTCGGCGATCGCGGGCGTAACGTCGGCAGGTCGCATACCGATCGTTCGATGTTTTCGCGAGTTGTAATCTGATACGAGACGTGGCAGCGCGTCGATCCATTTGTAGTTTCCATTGAGCGTAAACATCTTCCACATATCGTTCTTGAGCGTGCGATTGAATCGCTCGACGACCGATGCCTTCAATACCGAATACGTGGAGTAATGATTGATGTTGTGTTTCTTCACGAGTCGTTGCACGTCAGCGTTGTAAAACTCCTTTCCCTTGTCAGTCTGCAAATTTTTCGGACATCTCTCTCGAATTATCTTGGCGATAGCTTCGACCGTCTCGCTTCCGCTTTTGCTCTTGAGCGGCACGGCCCACGCGTATTTACTCAACACGTCGATGACTGTGAGTATGTAGCGATAGCCTCTGTTGAAACGCGAATACGGTTGCATCTCGACGATATCTGCCTGCCACAAGTCATCGTATCCTCGTACTATGACGCGTCTTCGTGGAAAATTTCTTCTCGCCGGAGCATGCAGTTCCTCGACGAGTCGTCGCCTCTCCGAACTGACACTCATGTTTCGACGGTACGATCATCGATCACTGGCACGTGCGAAGATTTAACTTTGTTCTTTCTTTTCGACTCGGTGGTTGCGTTGTCGTTCAACATCATAGCGCGAGGTAATCCTTCTCCAGATTTGGACTCGATCGATAGTAACGGTGCGATTATATATTTGTATTTGTATCCTCTGTTGCCCATTACTCGATTATTCACATTATAATTGAGCCTATAAGCGTTCGTCGTCAGCAGTATGCTCTTGTACTTTTGCACATCTTGCTCCGTATAAACGGCGTCATCGGGCAATTTATTGAATATTAGCTCGTAAAGACCGGGTGTACCGACGTATCGCACACCATCGATAATTATATTGTCATCGTTATCTACGTCAATGTGTTTATTACCGAGCATCATTCCATCGCTGCTCAGACGAACACCGTACACGTTACCTAAACCGCTCTTTCGGTCGTCGTTCAGAACGGCTTCGATGTACTTTTGACTCAGCGGTCCCAAGTTATTGCGCAATGTTTCTTGGTCCTCCTCCGACGTTTGTAACTGCTTTCGAACGGTCGTCACGAGCGAATCATCCGTGGTCTCGAAAACATTCTCGTTGCTCGCGAGCAATTCGGGTGATTGTACCACTGTTGTCGTCGGTATCGATGATATGTCCAGCGGTGGCTCAAATCGAAAGGTGTTATACGATATTGATGCGGCGCGATCCAACACTTGTTTCCTCTTTGTCTTCGCATCCTCCTCACGCTTCTGGACGATTAACGTTTCATCGTCGTCGCGCGTGTCAGAATTTTCAACAATCTTTGGCAGAGGCTCGATAATTGGTTTGAAGCGTGTCTTCACCGCGATATCGTCCTCGATCCTGCCGGTCTTCAAGGCGCGATGTTTCTTGCGGATCGATCCACTCGTCTTCTCAATCTTCCTCGCGATCTTCTCGCGCTCACAAGTATCGTTGCTCTCAGCCATGTTTTACCTCGACAAGGTACCGACGACGACTGATCGTTTTACGGTATCGCGAACATGTTAAATCCTTTTCGGTATCATCCATTCGTAAGCAAACATGTTAAATTCTTTTCGGTATCACCCATTCGTAAGCGAAATGTCCTTGTCTATCACTACGAATCCATACTCGGGCTGCCAATCAATCGTGACAAAACGCGCTGAAATCCCCGTACGACATGTCGGTATTCACGTGATCGTTGTAAACATGTTTCAAATTGGTTCCATCCTGTTTGAACAGGAGTTACAACAGAACATCTATCAAACATCAAGTGGTTAATAACAGAACATCTATCAAAACATCAAGTTGTTAATAACAGAACATCTAGCATACATCGAGAGATTACAACAGAACATCTATCAAACATTAAGTGGTTAATAACAGAACATCAAGTGGTTAATAACAGAACATCAAGTGGTTAATAATAGAACATCTATCAAACATCGAGATAATGCCCGGATCTAGTTTATCATCTTGGTAAGCTTGTACGAAGAATAGTAAGAATTACAGGTTACGGGGAGTTTTCCAGCAACGACACTGCGTAACACTGTGAGCCATTTCATCTCTCTCTCTTGCTCTCACTCTCTCTCTTTAACATTCAGCTATGCAAACTAGAACTAGGAGACAAGACGTCGAAAGAAACGTCGAGAAACGTCGAGAGGTTACAACAGAACATGATGTTTTTTGATGGTTTTTAGATGTTTTTTAGATGTTCTGTTATTAATCACTTTATGTTTGATAGATGTTTTGTTGTAACCTCTCGATGTTTGATAGATGTTCTGTTATTAACCACTTGATGTTTGATAGATGTTCTGTAATTAACCACTTGATGTTTGACAGATGTTCTGTTGTAACCTCTCGACGTTTCTCGACGTTTCTTTCGACGTCTTGTCTCCTAGTTCTAGTTTGCATAGCTGAATGTTAAAGAGAGAGAGTGAGAGCAAGAGAGAGAGATGAAATGGCTCACAGTGTTACGCAGTGTCGTTGCTGGAAAACTCCCCGTAACCTGTAATTCTTACTATTCTTCGTACAAGCTTACCAAGATGATAAACTAGATCCGGGCATTATCTCGATGTTTGATAGATGTTCTATTATTAACCACTTGATGTTCTGTTATTAACCACTTGATGTTCTGTTATTAACCACTTAATGTTTGATAGATGTTCTGTTGTAATCTCTCGATGTATGCTAGATGTTCTGTTATTAACAACTTGATGTTTTGATAGATGTTCTGTTATTAACCACTTGATGTTTGATAGATGTTCTGTTGTAACTCCTGTTCAAACAGGATGGAACCAATTTGAAACATGTTTACAACGATCACGTGAATACCGACATGTCGTACGGGGATTTCAGCGCGTTTTGTCACGATTGATTGGCAGCCCGAGTATGGATTCGTAGTGATAGACAAGGACATTTCGCTTACGAATGGGTGATACCGAAAAGAATTTAACATGTTTGCTTACGAATGGATGATACCGAAAAGGATTTAACATGTTCGCGATACCGTAAAACGATCAGTCGTCGTCGGTACCTTGTCGAGGTAAAACATGGCTGAGAGCAACGATACTTGTGAGCGCGAGAAGATCGCGAGGAAGATTGAGAAGACGAGTGGATCGATCCGCAAGAAACATCGCGCCTTGAAGACCGGCAGGATCGAGGACGATATCGCGGTGAAGACACGCTTCAAACCAATTATCGAGCCTCTGCCAAAGATTGTTGAAAATTCTGACACGCGCGACGACGATGAAACGTTAATCGTCCAGAAGCGTGAGGAGGATGCGAAGACAAAGAGGAAACAAGTGTTGGATCGCGCCGCATCAATATCGTATAACACCTTTCGATTTGAGCCACCGCTGGACATATCATCGATACCGACGACAACAGTGGTACAATCACCCGAATTGCTCGCGAGCAACGAGAATGTTTTCGAGACCACGGATGATTCGCTCGTGACGACCGTTCGAAAGCAGTTACAAACGTCGGAGGAGGACCAAGAAACATTGCGCAATAACTTGGGACCGCTGAGTCAAAAGTACATCGAAGCCGTTCTGAACGACGACCGAAAGAGCGGTTTAGGTAACGTGTACGGTGTTCGTCTGAGCAGCGATGGAATGATGCTCGGTAATAAACACATTGACGTAGATAACGATGACAATATAATTATCGATGGTGTGCGATACGTCGGTACACCCGGTCTTTACGAGCTAATATTCAATAAATTGCCCGATGACGCCGTTTATACGGAGCAAGATGTGCAAAAGTACAAGAGCATACTGCTGACGACGAACGCTTATAGGCTCAATTATAATGTGAATAATCGAGTAATGGGCAACAGAGGATACAAATACAAATATATAATCGCACCGTTACTATCGATCGAGTCCAAATCTGGAGAAGGATTACCTCGCGCTATGATGTTGAACGACAACGCAACCACCGAGTCGAAAAGAAAGAACAAAGTTAAATCTTCGCACGTGCCAGTGATCGATGATCGTACCGTCGAAACATGAGTGTCAGTTCGGAGAGGCGACGACTCGTCGAGGAACTGCATGCTCCGGCGAGAAGAAATTTTCCACGAAGACGCGTCATAGTACGAGGATACGATGACTTGTGGCAGGCAGATATCGTCGAGATGCAACCGTATTCGCGTTTCAACAGAGGCTATCGCTACATACTCACAGTCATCGACGTGTTGAGTAAATACGCGTGGGCCGTGCCGCTCAAGAGCAAAAGCGGAAGCGAGACGGTCGAAGCTATCGCCAAGATAATTCGAGAGAGATGTCCGAAAAATTTGCAGACTGACAAGGGAAAGGAGTTTTACAACGCTGACGTGCAACGACTCGTGAAGAAACACAACATCAATCATTACTCCACGTATTCGGTATTGAAGGCATCGGTCGTCGAGCGATTCAATCGCACGCTCAAGAACGATATGTGGAAGATGTTTACGCTCAATGGAAACTACAAATGGATCGACGCGCTGCCACGTCTCGTATCAGATTACAACTCGCGAAAACATCGAACGATCGGTATGCGACCCGCCGACGTTACGCCCGCGATCGCCGAAAGACTCTTGGCTACGGTGTACAGCGCGATAAAGATTGCAGGACCGGCAAAGTTCAAAGTAGGCGATTCGGTGCGCGTGAGCAAGTACAAGACCGTTTTCGAGAAAGGATACACGCCAAATTGGACCACCGAGGTGTTTAAAATCGTTAAAGTGCAGCGCACTAATCCCGCGACGTACCTGCTCGAGGATTATCGTGGAAAATCTATCGCTGGAGCGTTCTACGAGCACGAGTTGCATCGCGCGGCCGATCCCGACGTGTATCTCGTGGAGAAGGTACTGCGCAGGAGAGGTGACGAGGTTTATGTGAAATGGCTAGGATTCGATGGATCACACAATTCGTGGATACATAAAGACAATGTGATTTAATTTTCGTTTATTCAACATATATAAAATGTATGCAATATAAAATGTATACAATATATAACAATATGAAATGTATACAATATATAAAATATATGAGATATATGAGATATACAAAAGTGATTATTAATATTCCTTACATAATATCACAATGGTATAACAATATAAAATGATGTGTAAAAAAAAATACAAAAGTGATTATTAATATTCCTTGCGTAGTAATATATTACAAAGGTATTCTATAATGCCCCCATGGCAGAGTATCGGTCGATTCTGGTACGATATACCGCTTGTCGTCGTACGGACTCAGAGCGATTTTCTTTTCGGACACTGTATAAACTTGGTGCAGCTTGGATCTTATGCACGATTGCTGCCGCGTCATTTCGATCTCATCGTTGAGACACCGCGTGTAATCGTCGAACGTTATCGTTCGCGCTACAACGTTACTTTTGACGCCTTTCGCCTTTTTGGTGTCCTTCTTTCCATCTACTCGCAAAGCGTACATCTTCGCTCTGAGCCCGACGAATTCTGTCATTATTGCACCATTATTTTCATCCTTCATTAATCCCGGTACCTTCTTGTTCGCAAGCGGTATACCGTACACATTATCAGCGGGATAATCGCTCGTGTCGAATCTGTTTATATCGCGTTTCATATGCGTGTAAATATCCTCGCACTCGATATGGTAAATTAGACTGTCAGTGTCGGTGTACATTATTTTACACGCGCCTCGATGTAAAGGTTGCATATACTCGTGGTGAAAATCATACAAACAGACCTTGGATATGTCGAGGATGCACATACCCACATAAATCGGTTTGTCGAATACCACCTCGAGTTTACGCATCTCGATAGCGACCAGATTTTCGGAAAAAATGCTTCGACTGTGAAAATTCGGTTTCGCGATCAGAGCTTCCACGCCGTAGCGTCCATCCCATTTCGTTAATAATTTCACATCGACGTGATTACGAACATTTTCCATAGTTTTACCGAATACAACGTTGTTCATTAATTTATACAAGTTTTTTTCGAAATCATTCTTGGCGAGTGTTCTAAATTTTGTATTCAATTCGATGTATTTACGGAGCCATGGAGATTGAGCGAATTGTAGCACGCGGTAAATTTTCGTCACGCGAAGTCCGTGACGTGTACACTGCTGCAGGTTACGATAATGTATGACGTATCGTTTCTTATCATATAACGTTGCAAGTAGCTTATCTTGCCTCTTGCCGGGCGGCTTATCGCGCGCCGGACAGAAAGGTAGGTCAGTGTGTCTGTCGTGAAGATGTTGCGGATACTCGAGATCGACCTCGAGAATGTAACCCGTGGGCGAATCCTGAGCGATCGCGCTGTAATCAAAATTTGCTGCATCGTCGACCCATTGAAAATCGGCGTAGGGCAATGACTGACACATCGCCCAACCGTACAGATTATTAACATCAAAGTACATTAAATATGAGGAAGGTTTCGATGGGTCGTACGACTGCATGTACTTGTTGTTGGCTCGAGCATATCTATTGGAACATTGGCTCAGACCGCCGCGTATACCGCGCTCGATAAACATAACCATATCAATATCTGTGAGCAGTTCGAATTTGACGCGTGTATGTTTCAACATGGCGTCCCATGTAAAACCGGGTAAGGTGTAGTAGTACGCGGGATCGAGTCCGTAACTCGTGATGCAACTATCACGAAAATTTTCAAATATATCGGCCAACAACAAGACATCGGTTTTCAAATATAAATCGCTGTATTTGCCTAGGGTTCGAATGGAGAACCGTTGCCAGATGTTCGCGGCGTGCGCGTAATCGCCGTCGGATACAATGTCGCCGGTCAACGAGCTGTAAAATGATTCGCG
Organism: Tetramorium bicarinatum; assembly: GCA_928718305.1. Taxonomy (NCBI): domain Eukaryota; kingdom Metazoa; phylum Arthropoda; class Insecta; order Hymenoptera; family Formicidae; genus Tetramorium; species Tetramorium bicarinatum. The sequence continues at coordinate 19,478,481 of OV788326.1, read as the reverse complement.
CGGCGGTAGACACGTGTCATCCAATTTCTCGATGCAATCCACGTATTCGTATGGAAAGACACCTTTCCGCGTCAACAATTCGAAATCTTCGTTTGATAGATTTGTGAAATTTAAACGTAGAATTTTTAATTTATCCCGGCTGAGAAATGATGCCAATTTTTCGAGACTGGTGGTGAGAAATTTATATGAATCGATAAACCTTAATTTCATGTATTTTCGCGATTCTGACCTGTCGGCTGTGTCTTCAACATGTTTTGTAAAAGATATATATTTTTCTTTCGTTATAGGCAACAGATCAACATGCCCTTCATACGCTGTAGCAATTTCTTTGATAATAAAATGTGAGTCGTAGCCTGATAAGTTGTGGAAGACTATGGGGATGGTATACGAATCTTTATAATTCAAATTACAGCTCGAATGCGCGGGACCTCTGTATCGTCCGGTCAGGTGACAATGATCGCGCACTCTTTCGTCATCCGGCGCGAACGGTTTCTCGCATATATGACAATGTGTAGCATTACGGTATGCTATCCATTGTTGCTTCGATAAGATCTCCATGGGGACATTCGCGGATAGAATACCCTTTACGCGATGTGCCAAACATTTTAATTCCTCTGCGAACCACACGATGCAATCCTTATCGCGATAACACCGGTACGCCGATAACGATTCGTCGAACGAGCAACGCACGTAATATGCGATGCTGAATGCCTGATGGTGGTGTTGATGCGCTGCTGAGTCCGTTTTTTCCAGCGTGCACTCTAGATCGGCGTACACTACAAACGGCATTCGTTCCTTCCTACCGTAATTTTTGAATGCCAACCATTTGAAGTCATCGCTCGGGAGTCGGATGGCGCAATCGTTCATCTGTTGACAATCGATGCTATGGGCCTCCAACTTGTCGCTTGAATGAAAGTAATGCAAGCATCTGGAAATTTATCAATCATTTATATTATTCATTTATAAGCATATTGCGCAAACTTGTATACGTACCGATCGCAGAAGAACTTCTTGTGTTGTTTTTTGCTCACTTGTGAGCTCACGAGACGGGACAAGTTCTTAATACTGGCAAAATGCCCGATGTCATCGTCTTCCTGCACGTACAGTAGGTTTACGTGTCTCTCCCTCTTCCTATCGGTGAGTCGTATCGGCAGAATCACCTTTTCTTCTATCCCGTACACGTTGATGGATATATTATTTAAAAGTTCAAACTTTTTTATTTGATTCAATGTCATTGGAAAATCAATGTCTTTAATATTTAACACGGTCGTGTAATGCGGATACGACGATTCTCGGTCCGCGTGTGTTTCGGCTGGGTGCAAAGCAGCGACCACCGACCACGCGAAACACGCATTGTCTTTAGACCGCACATTGATTACCGCTCTCTTGAGTTGTATCTCTTGAGGCAATTGGATGTGGCACCCCGCGTGCAATGGGTTATATTTATTCACATTAATTGTAAGATTAAGAATTCGTGACAACGCCCAGCCACTGTCGCGTTCCTGGAATTCTTCGAGCGACGCCAGAGTAGGCTCGATAACGCGCTGTTCGTACCACTCGCGCAAATCGGATGTATTAAAAAGTTCGCAGTTACGCGTATTAATACTTTTGTTTGCGCGTTTGTCACCAGTAACAAATTCACCGTTGAAAATGGTGTTTACTTTAACGCTGTTGCGCACTCTTAAAATGTCTCGTATGCGCTCGAGCACTATGTCACCAGCGTCTTCCAAGAATTGACGCGGCTCGATATAGTCCGCGTTAATCACCGCACCAGTCAGAAGACGATTTTCAAACGCGGTATCGATTTCTCGCCAAACGAGTCTCTTCGCGCTGTTATTCTCATAGTCACCACCACCGAAATGTGTAAATCGTCTTTCCAGTTGATTTTTCACACCCGCGAGTCGCGCGATGCTCGCCACCAAAGATTGTCTGTGTCCGATCGAGAGCCGCGGACGCTTGACCCGACTTTGTTCTTCGAGCCGTTCCACGCACTCGTCGCATCGCTGAGCCCACGTGAAATAATCGCCCAAAGTTGCGACTCGTCTGGATCCCTCCAGCAGGTCGCGTTCGATCTGCTTGAATTGTTCCATATTTTATTATATTACATCACATTCCTCGGTCGAACACTTGCACGTAACTCGTTTACACGATACGCAATAGCGTTCATTGTCCTGAACGTGATAATGTCAGGATCTAAAGTCTCTATAATGAATCCCGACACCTTTATATTTTCTGTGCAATTCCCGCTCTTCAGCCTCAAACTCACGCCACGCCGTTAAAGCGTTCGGATCTTCCCAACGACCGCAACTCAAATAACATAAATTGTCTATTGCTATTAACTCAACGCACTTGCCGATGCCTGCAGGGAACGTAATAAACAGAGCATTAATACATTTAACACTTTCAAACATTTCTTCCACATGTTTCATTTTCGTTTTTTCATCCGCTTTTTCATACTGTGATACATCACAGACTTCTTTCAGCGCTCGTCTGTGCACTCTCCGCTTCGCGCTATATGTCCAGCGTTCTCCAAAGAGATTCCACAGACCGCTCTCAACTTCAACACCCTGCCTCACGAAGCGGCCACTGGTTCCGCGTATGCCGAGTTCTCGATTCCGTAAAAACTGTACCGGAGATATCACACGCGTTGCTTCTTTTTCTTCCAGAGCTTCATAAATGTCTTCTAAATACAACCATTCATCCATATTGCCCACACTTATAAATGTTTATTGTGAGCAAATTGGACACAAGTCGCGTGGAATTGTTACAGACATTTCACGTTCACAAATCTATCGTTGCAAGCACGGAGATTCATATACTGTCAAAGCACCTACTGAGATCTCGCGCGCTTCCGGACCAATTTTATACCTTCATTTTTCTCTTTCTAACTAACACCGGTTATCAGCATATCTACTTTGATGCTTTGTGCATACAATTTACTAAACATTTAATTAAAAGAAAACATGGAAGTTAAAACGTGTTTCAAAGTCGCCGCTACTTATCAAAAGATTGCTTGCAGGTTTATGCAAGTCAACCTCGATATCATAACATTAGTGGCCAGATATCATAACATTAGCGGCGTTCGAAAGAGGTAGAATCAGATATTTTGTTTCAGTCAGATTTGTTTAATCTTAGGGGTAGAATTATGTTTCAGAAAGTCTTCCGAGGTATGTTAGATATCTTATCGCGTCATAGCAGCCAGGTATCGGCGCTCAAAAGAATCACGTTTCGCAGATTTGTTTAATCTTAGGGATAGAATTATGTTTCAGTCATATCAAAAGTCTTCCTGGAAATTGGGGTGAGGGGGTGCGATAAGGGTTGTATCGCCGATAGCGGCTGGATCATGTATCGCCGGTTTCGATGACCGAGCAACCCCTTCCCGCGTGACGTCATACCCCCTCGCCCGCGGAATACCCCCCCGCCCCGCTCCCCCCTCGGAGGACCTGGATTAGAACCGGCCTAGTATATCTACTTATTGACTGCTATTTTTCCACTTGGGCTTCTTTCTGAAGAAGCCCAAGAAGCAAGAAATAAAGACTGCCGATATTTTAGACAGCATCACACAAGAAAATGTTCAAGAGTTGCAAAAAATGAAGATTTGTTCCAAAGATTGCTTGTTTCCTCTGACCCTTACATAATATCTTTGAGACGAATTTCTCCCAAGAAAAGCAAAATTATTTCTGCAGAGCTTTTAAACTTACTAAAGCAATCTGAGACTACTAACACAGAAGATGAGTTTAATGAGAATAGTGACTGAAAATTGTTTAAACTTGAAATGAAAAAAGAAAAGAAATAAACAAAAAAACAAAAAATATAAAAAATTTAAAAAAAAAATTTAAAATATATAAAAATAAAAAAAACAAAATGGGACTAAATTTCTTCCAACGTTCTTGTCGTTAGTCCTGGTAACGCTAATGGGAAGATAAATTATAAATAAATTTATACTTTATTCATATCAAACATTTTAAACATTTCTTAATAAAAACTAAAGTCCAAACATCTCTACACACGTTAAATCGTGAATATGATTATTAAATATAAATTTTCCCACAAGTTAGGAATTTTGGCCCGCTAATTTTCATTTTCGACCACTGTGTGCCGGATTAGCCCCAAATCAGGTTTGTATGAGGTATACTGGTTTCGGCATACCAAATCCGGTAATTATCTGACCCTTATTTCATGTGACACGGACAAGAGTTAAAATTATATAATTTTTATAAAAATTAAATAATTTTTGTAAAAAATAGGAATAAGAAATTTTATAAAGATAATAATATAATTACAAATTTTTATGTTTTATAAGAAAATATATAATATAATATACTTTTTGTTTGTGTCCGGCATATAAAATAAAGACCAAATCATTACCGAATTTGGCATACTGACTCTCTAAATTTTTGGAGTGTAATTTTCACTATAATCATAGAAACACTGACCAGTTCACTCCATATGGAGTAAACAATCACTCCGGTAAAGTGAATTCATTCATTCTAATATAAAAAGTGAAGAGTTTCACTCTTATTTTTAAAATGAAGTTGTTAATGCTCCAAATTTTATTCTAAACTAAATTAAAATTCCGAAGGAAATAAGTTCCTCTATCGCCATTAGAAGTCGTGAGAATTTTCTGCTTTTGCGTAAGTAAAATCCGTTTTGGAGAATTTATAAATAAGTTTACTGTACATTCTTAAGTTAATAGAAACACGAAATTAATTTTAAAATTTGAGTAACGCGTACATTGAATGTTCTCAGAATGTGATATGAAATATATTTTTGTGACGTTCTCTGAATATTCTTAGAATCTGCCCGAGTAGGAATTACGTCTAGTAGAAATCGAGACCGAATCGGGCATGCCGGATTCGGTCCTGATTTGGTTTTCTACATTCAGCCCTGATAAGGAATGTAACGGATTTGGGCCAGATCATGTATGCCGTATCAAGACCAGAAACGATATACATGACCTGGTCCAAATCCGGAAAGCGTTACATCCCTTATGAGGGCTAAATGTAAATAACCGAACGTCAAATTCAGCATGCCCGATTCGATCAAAATTTCTAACGGACATAATTTCTACCTGGATAAATCCTGAAGTCGGAATACAGAATAATGTACAGAGACTACAGACATTTTATTTAGAATATTTAGAATATTTAGAATTTTAAACTTTCTGAATGTTGTTTTTCTGATTAAAACGGTTTTATTAATTGTTGCCGTCGACAGTGACATGAATCGAGCCACATGAACCGAGCACCGAGCCCTGTCTCTTTTGTTCCTTAGCAACGTCAATCAATACTTATTTATTTTTCTTAATTAACTTTCTGGCTGGCTGTCTGATATTACTCTTGTTAAATAAATACTCTTATCTTATCAAATATAGTCTTAATATATATTTCTGGCACAACGAGAAATATAACAGTGGCGACGAGGATATTGGAAAACTTCTTTGAAAGATTTATTAAATAACAATCATGGAAGGTTTTCAAGAAGCATTGAAGGCTCTTGCAATGCAGCAACAACAACAGCAGCAATTCTACGCGCAACAGCAGCAGGATCAAAAACAGCAGCAACAGTTCTTCATGCAGCAGCAACAGGATTTCTTCAATCGTTTCTCAGGATTGTTGTTGTCTTCAAAAGACTCTCAGCAAAAGGAAGTCACTAAGATGGAATCCTTGGCAAATTCAATGACTGAATTTACATATGATCCTGAAAATGGTTTGACATTTGAAGCCTGGTATGTAAGATATCAAGGTTTATTTCAAATAGACGGTAGAGATTTAGATGACGCTGCAAAGGTTAGATTGCTTCTAAGAAAACTAAACACTGCTTCGCATAAACAATATGTAGACTATATTTTGCCCAAAGAGTACAAAGATTTTGATTTTGCTACAACAGTAGATAAGCTTTCGCAAATGTTTGGAAAGAAAATTTCGTTGTTTCATCAGAGATTCAATTGCATGAACTCAACCAAATCAAGCAGTCAAGATTTCTTGGCTCATGCAGCTCTGATTAACAAGCGTTGCGAAGAATTCAAAAAATCTACAATTACAGCGGATCAATTTAAATGCTTAATCTATATATGTAGTTTACGTTCACCATCAGATGCTGAAATACGCACGAAACTACTTAATCTAATTCGGACAAAGCCAGATACACTCACCATAGAGGATCTTGCAATGGAATGTCAAAGTTTGATTAACCTCAAACAAGATACTTCGTTGATCCAAAATCAGAAGCCAGAAACAGCAGCAGGCACCGTTGCCCTAGTTAAAACAGATCCAAAACGCAAAAACAAGGTTAAATTTCAAAAGAATACTAAGAATCAACATCAAGGTAAGAAACAATTCAAAAATTCTTTACCTGATAAAGATTCTACTCCTTCAACGCCTTGTTGGTTTTGCGGTCAGTTGCATTATTCAAAAGACTGCACCTTTAAGTCTCATAAGTGCCAAAAATGCAATGTTGTCGGTCACAAAGATGGTTATTGTGCGTCTAGCAAAAAGGTTAAACCTAAAATCAATGACAGCAATAATTCTAGTAAAAATGTTAACATTATTCGAGTTAAACAAATCGCAACCAGCAATAAACGAAAATTTGTTGACATTTTTATTAATAATCATAAACTTAAGCTTCAACTTGATACGGGATCTGATATTACAATTATATCGGAAAAGAATTGGTCGATTTTGGGAAAACCCAAAGGTTATCTTATCTCTCATGTTGCTCGTGATGCATCCGGCAATGAAATCATCTTCAAAAGAGAATTCGATTGCATCGCATCTTTCCAAGGAATTACAAAACAACTTAAATATTTTGTAACCTCAAATCTTGACTTGAATATTTTAGGTCTAGATTGGCTTAATGCATTCAATCTTTGGAATCAATCATTGAGCAGTTTCTGCATGAAGGTGGATTCTCAATCATCTTCAACGGATTTAGCGACATCTTCGGAATTCAATATCTCAATTTATAGGGAAAGATTCGCAGAAGTCTTTTCTTCTGAATTAGGTCGATGCACTAAGACCAAAGTAAGATTATTTTTGAAACCAGATTCAAAGCCGGTTTTCAGACCAAAGAGACCAGTAGCTTATGCTATTCTTCCGCTCGTGGAACAAGAGTTATCTCGTTTAGAACAAAATGGAATTATTTTACCAATCAAATATTCAGATTGGGCTGCACCAATTGTTGTAGTTCGGAAGAAAAACGGGAAAATAAGAATTTGTGCTGATTTCTCAACAGGTCTAAATGCAGCATTAGAACCTAATTGACATCCTCTTCCTTTACCAGACGAAATATTCTCTCAACTTTCAAACTGTAAATATTTTAGCCAGTTAGACTTATCTGATGCATTTCTTCAGATTGAAATCGAAAACGAATCGAAACGTCTACTGACTATTAATACTCATCGTGGTTTGTTCGTATACAATCGTTTACCATTTGGAGTAACTGTAGCTCCGGGGGAATTTCAAGCAATAATGGATTCAATGATTTCAGGTCTTGAAAATGTTTTTGCTTATATAGATGACATTGTCGTTGATGGAGCATCAATTCAAGAACACAATCTCAATTTAACTCGTTTATTGGAACGAATTAAAGATTATGGTCTTCATCTTCGAATCGAGAAATGTAACTTTTTCACGACACAAATTAATTATTTGGGTTACGTAATTGATGGAAAGGGATTACATCCTGATTCAAAGAAGGTTGAAGCAATCAATAATATGCCTTCTCCACATAATATTTCGACATTACGTTCTTTTCTTGGAGCAATTAATTATTATGGTCGATTTATTCCTAATATGCATATACTGAGACGTCCTTTAGACAATTTATTGAAAAAGAACACAAAATGGGATTGGTCCAATCAATGTCAAGAATCTTTCAAACAATTCAAGAAGATTCTAACCTCCAATTTATTACTGACTCATTACAATCCGAAATATGAAATTATCGTTGCAGCAGATGCTTCTAACGAAGGAATTGGAGCTTGTATTCTTCATAGATTTCCAGATCATACCGTGAAAGCAATCAGTCATTCTTCACGGAGTCTAACGGAAATAGAACGCAAGTACAGTCAAATTGGAAAAGAAGCACTTGGATTAATTTTCGCAGTAACGAAATTTCATAAAATGATTTTCGGAAGGAGATTTACTTTGCAGACTGATCATAAACCTTTGCTACAAATATTCGGTAGTAAGAAAGGAATTCCAGCATATTCTGCAAATCGTCTTCAAAGGTGGGCTCTCCAATTACTTTCATATGACTTTCAAATTGAATATGTTAGAACCTCTGAGTTCGGTCATGCTGATGTCTTGTCTCGACTTATTAGTCAGCAACAACGTCCAGAGGAAGATTTTGTGGTCGCTTCTGTTAACTTGGAAACGGATTTATTAGCAATTGTTAATGAATCAATTCAAATAACTCCTATTTCTTTTAAACAGATTCAAGAGGCTACAAAAGAAGATTCAATTCTTATGAAGGTTATTAATTTTACCTTAAAATCTTGGCCGCAAGGCTCAGTCGAAGAAGAATTTCAGCCTTTCTATCGTCGGCGTGATTCTTTATTCGTGGTTCAAGATTGTCTTCTATTCAATGACAGAGTTGTGATTCCAAATAAATTCCGTCAACAGATCTTGAAACAAATTCACAAAGGTCATCCTGGTATAGAGCGAATGAAAATAATTGCTCGCTCTTATGTATATTGGCCAAAAATTGATCAACAAATTGAGGAATTTGTGAAATCTTGCAAGAATTGTGCATTAAATGCAAAATCTTCAGTCAAGGTTCCATTGCAGAGTTGGCCACAGCCAACTAGACCTTGGGAAAGAATCCATGTAGATTTTGCAGGTCCATTTCATGGAGAATATTTCTTTGTTCTCGTTGATGCCTATTCAAAATGGCCGGAGATTGTTTCAACGCAAACGATCACTTCAGAACGAACAATCTTTATTCTTCAAGAAATTTTTGCAAGATTCGGATTTCCGGAAACGATTGTTTCTGACAACGGAACACAATTTTTGTCGGAGAGATTTCAAACTTATTGTCTTTCACAGGGAATTACACACTTACGGAGTCCTCCATTTCATCCAAGTTCAAATGGACAAGCGGAACGTTTTGTTGACACTTTCAAACGTGGTCTTTCAAAGATTCAAACAAAGGAAGGAAAAATATCAGATTATCTTCCGATTTTTCTTCAATATTATAGATCCACTTCCAATCCAAATGTTCCGAACGGAGTTTCTCCGGCTGAAGCCTTTCTTGGAAGATCAATAAGGACTACGTTGGATCTCTTGAAGCCTCCGATTCAGCAGGAAAACAGACTCAATAAGTCTTCAATCAAGCTCAAACAAGAAGCTCAATTTAATCAAAGACATGGAGTTAAAGCTAAGGAATTTGAACCAGGAACTCAAGTTTATGTTCAAATTCACTCTTACAACAAATGGTCATGGATTCCTGGTAAAATCGTTGAAAGAGTTGGCAGAGTTCTTTACAACGTTCTCGTAGAGACTCGTTGTCGTCTAGTTAGAGCTCATGCCAATCAACTTAGATTTCGACATGCTTCTCACGAAGTTGATCATGTTGATAAAGAACCTCATTTACCATTTGAAATTCTTTTAGGCACTTTCGATCTTGATGTTCCTGTAGCCCGGCAGAATTTACCACAGTTTTCAGCGGAATCGCCGGAACACACTGAGCAATTTTCACCACTTCCACAATTTCCAGCGGAACCGACGGTCGAGGTTGAAGACGCCATGGATGCTACAGTGCAAGAGAACACTGAGAACGAACAGTTTCCTCAGGAATCTCCGCAAACTCAAGAATTCGGATATCAACAAGCTCCAGAGATCATCGAGTCTCAAGAACCGGAATTTTCTGAGACTGTTAGACGATCTCAGCGCCTCAGACGCAGTCCAGCCAAACTAAAGGATTACCAACGTTCGGATCTCAAAAGAGGAAGGTGTTGCCGTCGACAGTGACATGAATCGAGCCACATGAACCGAGCACCGAGCCCTGTCTCTTTTGTTCCTTAGCAACGTCAATCAATACTTATTTATTTTTCTTAATTAACTTTCTGGCTGGCTGTCTGATATTACTCTTGTTAAATAAATACTCTTATCTTATCAAATATAGTCTTAATATATATTTCTGGCACAACGAGAAATATAACATTAATATTTTGAAGTAGAACTACGTTTTTACTGGCAGCATGAATCCAACGAAAACATGTGACATGTTACACTTTCAATGCTTATATTTTTTTAGGAATCCGTATACTAAAATTTCAGAATTTTGATCCACAAATATTATTGAGGAGAAACTATTATTGCAGAAAATACTGTCAATGTTTTAGTTTTAATTTTTTAAAAACATTTAATGCGATATTGATTAATATTTATTAAAAGTTCAGTACTCCTTTGTGGCCAAGAAAGATAGTTTAAACAAAAAAGAAGACATACATTGAACTTATTGTTAGTGTTGATTCCTCTACATATACACCCGCCAAAGGATATCTCCCATTATAATAGTCAAAATGCCCCTGTTCCGCTTTTTGAAAAAAGTCTATTTGAACTTGTTTGTACTTAAAAAAAAATAAGTTCTAACCTTTTAGCACCCCCCAACCCCTCCTCTTTTCCAGCAGCTTAAAAAACCTGTTTTTTTTGTATCTTAATTTTTTTCTCAGAAGTCTCTCGTCCAAAAAATCTGAAAAAATTTGAGTATATAGGAGATGTGTATCAAAATATACTAGAATTTTTTCGGATTCCTCTAAGGTTATCTTCAAAGTCAAAAAAATTCCAAAATGTTTTAATTTGGTATAACTTTGAAACCAAGATGGACACCCACGATTTTTTTATTCCGAATACGTATTCTAGTTTGTTTTACAAAGTTCAATGGTTACTCTTAAGTAAATCCCGCGACGTCATCTTCAAAAATATGAAAAACCCCATTTTTCTCGTATTTTTTATTTCTATCTCGGAAATGACGGGCTCAAAAAGTCTGAAACTATTCGTGTATATAGGGGACATACACCAAGATGTACCCAAATTTTTTCAGATTTTTCCAAGGTTTCCTTCAAAGTAAAAAAAATTCCAAAACAATTTAAAAATTACAACTTGTATAGAACGTGTACAGATAACACTGCTGTTTCGTTTAAAAAATATTAACATGCACTTTTGTACTCTCACACCTAGTTAATAAATAAATAAATAACTTTGTAACCTTTACGCCAGATATATTTTTGTTGCAAAACAGTTAAAATTGTTATAAACATATATTTACAATCAATTTATTAGGAATAAAAAACAACAAATTATTTTACTTTAAAAACAACACGAAAACCTTATAACAATAATTTTTAACTCAAGAAACATATATATATATATATAAATATTAATACAGAATTATATAAAATATTAACCTTTATCACTATTTTCTTCGATTATTGGTGTCGAAGTCGAAAAAATGTTTTAATTTCTCTACTGCTCGCACAACTCTGGATGAAAATCTTGCGTTAGATAAAAAATAAATAAGAGCGGCTATGTGTGAACAACACCCTACGGTTCTGTTTCCATTAGCACAGCTACAACAATAGCGTTTGATACCCTCTATTTCAATGGCATTGGGTTCGTAATGTATGAAATGGATTGTATTAATTGGTAGGATCCCGTAGAAAAGATTTCTAATTCTGTTAATGTAATTTCTGGGAAATCTAATAAGACCATTTGCTCCGTTATCATCAAATGACTTATTAGATTTCCCAGAAATTACATTAACAGAATTAGAAATCTTTTCTACGGGATCCTACGAATTAATACAGTCCATTTCATATTTAGCAGAAATGCTGGACAAAAACGATTCTTTTGTGATCAATTATTTAAAGGAAGTACCAAATATTATAAAATTTAAAGTAAAATCAAGGCATATTATTAGTAAAACATATAAATGCTTCATACATTACGAACCCAATGCCATTGGAATAAAAGGTATCAAACGCTATTGTTGTAGCTGTGCTAATGGAAACAGGACCGTAGGGTGTTGTTCACATAGTTGCTCTTATTTATTTTTTATCTAACGCAAGATTTTCATCCAGAGTTGTGCGAGCAGTAGAGAAATTAAAACATTTTTTTCGACTTCAACACCAATAATCGAAGAAAATAGTGATGAAGGTTAATATTTTATATAATTCTGTATTAATATTTATATGTATATATATATATATATGTTTCTTGAGTTAAAAATTATTGTTATAAGGTTTTCGTGTTGTTTTTAAAGTAAAATAATCTGTTGTTTTTTACTCCTAATAAATTGATTGTAAATATATGTTTATAACAATTTTAACTGTTTTGCAACAAAAATATATCTGGCGTAAAGGTTACAAAGTTATTTATTTATTTATTAACTAGGTGTGAGAGTACAAAAGTGCATGTTAATATTTTTTAAACGAAACAGCAGTGTTATCTGTACACGTTCTATACAAGTTGTAATTTTTAAATTGTTTTGGAATTTTTTTTTACTTTGAAGGAAACCTTGGAAAAATCTGAAAAAATTTGGGTACATCTTGGTGTATGTCCCCTATATACACGAATAGTTTCAGACTTTTTGAGCCCGTCATTTCCGAGATAGAAATAAAAAATACGAGAAAAATGGGGTTTTTCGTATTTTTGAAGATGACGTCGCGGGATTTACTTAAGAGTAACCATTGAACTTTGTAAAACAAACTAGAATACGTATTCGGAATAAAAAAAATCGTGGGTGTCCATCTTGGTTTCAAAGTTATACCAAATTAAAACATTTTGGAATTTTTTTGACTTTGAAGATAACCTTAGAGGAATCCGAAAAAATTCTAGTATATTTTGATACACATCTCCTATATACTCAAATTTTTTCAGATTTTTTAGACGAGAGACTTCTGAGAAAAAAATTAAGATACAAAAAAGAACAGGTTTTTTAAGCTGCTGGGAAAGAGGAGAGGGTGGGGAGCACTAAAGGATTAGAACTTATTTTTTTTAGTACAAACAAGTTCAAATAGACTTTTTTCAAAAAGCGGAACAGGGGCATTTTGACTATTATAATGGGAAATACCCTTTCATCGTCGATTATTTAAACCTAAAAATGTTCTTTAGTAATTCAAAATAAAGACCTCGTCCCCCTTGCTTCCCTTAATCGCACGGATTCGATCCTGAGTATAAGGGATTAAATTCCTTGATCCAAAACAGGACCACAGTTACATTGTAACAATATTGCTGCAAGATTGCAATCTTGTTGCAACATTGCTACAATGTAACTGCAAGTTTCGTGCTGTATGGGCTAGAGCGCACTTCTCTGAATAAGAGAGTCATAGCGTCTCGCACGAGGCGTTGACCCATGCAATTCCGTAACGTTTGCGTTCGACTCTCTTTCCGCATTCCCACACCAGCGGGTTAATAAGATAAGCTATGCGTTCACCTTCAACCTCACTCAACCTTAATTTTCTCTCTTACCGAGCCTCTCCTTCGCTTGGACCCATCCTAATAAGAATTCTGGGGTTCGGAGGTAACACGTATTTGTTCGAACTTTATAATAAAATAATATAGACATAATAGTTATTTATAATTATCATTTAATAAGAATGTTTGAACTGTTTGCACAGCAAATAAAAAATTAACCGAACCAGAGTTACAAATTGGTAAAATAATCGAAGACAATTTCTACATGAATTGTACTATCGAAATAGGGATGGCCATGCAATACGAAATTGATTGGAATACTCCAAAACAGGTAGATAGATTGTCTTACAATTAGTTTTATACAGTAAAAACAGAATTAGAATAAAATCAATGTTAAAACCAATGCGTGATATTCACACCTTTTCTTTTAAACGCTCAAATTTGATCGAGGTCAATAATGTAGGCCGGAATTCGAAATTATAATATTATATTATAAATTATCAAATTGGCTTTAGAAAATAGAAAATCCTTTTGCAGGATTAAAGTACACGCAAAAATAAATCATGTGAGTATCGACTTCATATAAAAAACGAAAAAAATTTTAAATATTATCGAAATCTGAGGCACGTATGACTTTTTTTTTGGCTTTATAAAACAAAAAAATTCTTGTAAGAATTAAGTAAAGAATTAAAGTACACACTCAAATAAAGAGGGCTGGATAGTTGTTTTGTGCATAAAAGCTCTAAAACTTATAAGAAGCTAATGTATTCACAAGTAGACAATTCCAACCTCAATGTTGTGTAGGTAAATAGACATGTTTTTATACTTTTTTTCGTTTTTAGCGTGAATTCTAGTCCAGCCCCTTCCGTTTACGTATGTACTTTAATCCTGGAGAAGGATTTTTAATTCTATAAAGCCAAAAAAAAAAGTGTCAACGTCGCAAAAATTATTAATTTAATAATTTAATTTAATTAATTTAATTAAAATTTTTGACGGTAAAACAGGACATTTTAGGATCCCTTTAAAACGAAGCACATGCAACACACGCCAAAAGTGTGTGATTCACACTTTGGTTCTATCAGTAGTTAAATCTTAATTAACTGCTTAAATAGGAAATTTTTCTAATAAATGCACAATTATTGCTTCTTTCTGTTAGAGATGCACGTAAAAATTAAAATTTCGCGGGTTTTGATAGGAGGCGCACCTGTTGCCGAGTTGTCACGCCGTTCGTTACTTCTTCCTTTTCCATTCTTGCAAAAGTTGTATGCAAGCAGAGAAGTTTTTCGTTTTTGTATTAAATTAACCATTATATCACTGAAACATACAACATACAATGAAACATAAAGTTTCATTGAAGTAAAGTATACGAGTTGTATTTCTATATATATAATTATATATATAATTGTCATAAGGCTGTTCTACAAAACGCATACCTTTAATTTAAAAAAAATTTTGTAATTATAAGTTGTAAATATTGAGAAAATTGTGAAAAAAACTTCTTGGTAAGCTAACAAGTTACCTACAAGGGACATTTCACAACTGTCCAAAACCGATTTGATTCTCCCTGAAATATGTTGATAAACACAAGAAACTAAAGACCCATGTTTTTTTATATGTGTAAGTACGTACGATAATATATCACACAACACTCAAAAAATTGCTAGTTAATTGGCCATATTTTCCATTACATTAGCAATACA
Organism: Tetramorium bicarinatum; assembly: GCA_928718305.1. Taxonomy (NCBI): domain Eukaryota; kingdom Metazoa; phylum Arthropoda; class Insecta; order Hymenoptera; family Formicidae; genus Tetramorium; species Tetramorium bicarinatum. The sequence goes on along the minus strand of OV788326.1, from coordinate 19,463,363 downwards.
TTGTATTTTAAAATTAAATTAATACTAAAATTTTTCTGCATGCGTTACTATCTGGGAGCATGTCTCAATTCTCATTTACGGTAACGTAAAAAAATCATAATGGAACCGAAGACTTCTCTGTTTCTACATAATTTTTTTATCTTATTCTTTATGTAACATAATATTAATTATATCATTATTCCTAAAATAACCAAAAAAATATTTAACATTGTAATTAATATTCCTAATTATTTATATTTTCTTAAAACAAGAATTTAGACGTCAATATTTTAGCTTGAAGCTCTGAGATATTCTCCACACAAACACAATCTCTTACCTAAGAGTTGAAAATGTACATCATATACAGGATGTCCGGTAAAGATTGAATCAACGCTGGTGAGCAGATAGAGTGGACTAAGCCGAGTTGAAAAGTCTTTTACCATTTTTCAATTTTCGCAATAGTTAATGAGTTATTAATTGTTAAATATTGGAAGGAAGAATAGACAGCGCAGTGCGCAAGACGTGGACAGAGAACGCTGTCCGTGCTGTCATTGCCGCTCTCACGATTCTCGCACCGCGCTGTCTATTCCTCCTTATGATATTTAACAATTAATAACTCATTAACTATTGCGAAAATTGAAAAATGATAAAGGACTTTTCGACTCGGCTTAGTCCGCTCTATCTGCTCACGAGCGTTGATTCAATCTTTACCAGATATATAGGATACATAGATATATAGATATATAGGATACATAGAATACATTGTACATCTATGTACAAGCAATGCAAGTTTTATAAATAGATTTTTGCCGATTACACTATCACTTATATGCACTATCAAATTGTCATAAACGTGTTCTTTCATTTGTAGAATAGCAGCAGGAGGCAAATAAAAGTATTTGAAAAAGAAAGCGATAGAAATACTCTCCTAGTTACATCTCAGTTGATAATATTTAACAAACAAGAAGAAGATTTCGGGGGATTATGAGTGCATTGTTAAGTCGGGTCAAGATATTAAAAAGACAAAAACTTCTATTCGTCAGTCTTTTGCACGTTAATTTATTATTATTTTATATTTAAATATAAATATATATGTAAAGTATGTGTGTGCGTGCGTGCGCGTGTGTGTAATTAAAAAGTTACATATATATTTATGGCGAAACTTATACATATTTCAATTAAATTAGATATAAATACAATAAATCTCAATACGTATTACGCATTGTAAATCAGACATTGAAAATGAAGATAGTACAATGCAAAATTGCACGTACCGCACAATTTAAAAGTAGAGCAATTTATGTGTATACGTATAGCAATTTATCTGTATGATTCCATGAAATATAATGATATTTTTAATTTCAGTTCTAATAAAAATGAAAACAGAATTTTTTTCTAAGGATAATTTTTATAAAAAGAAAGAAAGCGGCCAAAATGTTATACTAAACATTGAAATTTACGAGGTACTTAGAAATTATAACATACCACTGACAGGAATTTTACAATGGTAAAATTTTACAACGTATTAAAAAAACTTAAAAAACAGATTTATTAAAAGAAAATTAATAAAATAGTTTTATAAAGCGGAGAACAATAGTTAATAAATAGAATTATGTCACTCTTAGTATATAATTGTAGTACAAATTTATTTTCAAACTTTGCATATTCATTAATTGAAAGTATAAATTCTAAGCAATCAAAACATCGCTAAATACTAATTTTGAAATGAGATTGCTAATAGATAAAATAAATATCTTTCGTCAGCTTGATTGGAGATTACTTAATTTCTAATCATCTGAGACAAATCACATTAATGTCATTCAAATCTCACATTAAGTTTCTATTGCGCAATAGTGGATCTTATCAATATACTTTTTAAAAAAAGCTAGCCAAATAAAGAACACACATTATAATTTGCGAAAAAAACTTTGTTGATTTTTTATTATATATTAGAAAGTGAGGAGACTTCAGAGGTGCAGGGCATATACTAATGACCGCGATCGTTCTACACAAGAAACTCTTTATTAATGTCCGAATACAATAAGTATGCGCGTTGTGGCAACACCTGCGTCGACTGACTTGACGACAAAAACAAAACGAATGATAGACATAGAAGTAGAAGTTATAAAAACGCGATATAGAGCCTCTGTAGATAAGATGGGTTAGCTCCACGTAAGATGTCGCAGATGCAGTTGGAGTTGCAAAGTATCATCATCCCAACATTATAAAACAAAAAATTTTGAATCGACAATGTCCCGATAGCAATAATTAACAATAAAACTCTAAACGTATAACAATAATTTGAATTCAATTGTTTCAGTAATTCAGGTACCATCACAGACGTTTCGAAAAATATGATCTCTAAAAAAATTATATTTTATAATTTCAAACTTTAAACCTTCTTAATAAAAATTATGATTAGTAATTGCAGTTCATTTTGCTATTTCAAGGCTATAAAATAAATCTTATAATAAAATATTGCTTTCGTTATTCATTACATGTAAATATATTCAATATACATTTTATACGTAGGTTTAATCCGAATGGCGAGAAAATTGTAGAAAGCCCGAAATATTATGTAAAACAAACAGAAAAAAAATCTAACGTAACATCCAGTTTGCTAATAACTAGATTAAACATAATGGATTCAGGAAATTATACGTTTCATGTACAAACCACTTTTTGGATTGCGAGAAAGAACTTCTTACTGGATGTCATCGGTATCGAACTTATTTTCAAATATTAAAAACAGACTACAATAAATTACACAACTATAATATAACGCACTATTTGTTTGTACTATTATCGTACAACTATTCTGATTTCAGATAAACCAATTTCCTCATTGACCCGTACTGAAACCTACTATCCGCCTAATGAAAGTACAGAATTTCATTGCCAAATAATATCTAATCCACCTCCAAATATAACATGGAGATTTTTTAAATATCCAAAGTATCCATCGTTGGAAGATACGACTGTATATCTAACGGTAAACGCAATTTCACGTTAATTTGTATCAATTAGACAAGACTTATTCCATATCCACTTAGTATAATAAAGAAATTTTATGGGTTTCATAGAATGTGACGCAAAGAGCAGCTTATAATTCCAGCTACAAAATCGAGTCAATGGTTACAATGCCTATCGAGGTCTCAGGGAAAATAAAATGTGAAGCTTGTAATACTCTTGGCTGTGATTCTAAGAATGAAACCATTCTTGTTTCAGGTAAAAATATTTTTTTCTACGCGTCTTGCTTATAATTTCTAATTACGTTATTTCGTATCTTTCGAATTATTCCAAATAAATATCAATGAAAAAGTTAAATCTAGAGAGAATAATATTCTAATTGCTTCACATAATTCTATAAATGTATATCAAACTTACGCATATATTTAATTTATTTCTTATGCAAGCTTGTTAAAATTATCTTACATGCAAAACTCATCTTATTGTTGCAAATATTATTAAATGTAAAATAAATTAGTGAGTTATAATTCCTAAAAAGGTTTTAATCAGTCGAAAAGATATTTTTAGACCAATACATTAAAAATCAACAATAACTCTTTCTCTCTTATATTTAGATGGATTAGGCGCTTTTGGTATTATTGGGCCAAGAGAATCTGTGGTAAAAGGTGATAATATAGAATTGATATGTGCCGCTTCCGTTTATAATTATATGAATAATTTTACGTGGACTGTACGTGTAAATCAAACTGAAAAGTCAGTGAATGAAACAGGTAATTATTTTAAACAAATAGTTAAAATAAATTAAAGAAAAAGAATTACTTTTAAATAGAAGAGTAAGAATGTAAAATATAAAATTTTTTTTTAAGAAGATGAATTAAGTTTATAATTTAATTCAAATTCTGCTACTCTTTTAAATTCTGCTAATACTTTCACAAACAATAAAAATAAAATGTGTTTATTATCCACAATATCTAACATTTGCAATGCAATTTTCCTAACTTTCCTTACTTTTTATTAAGTCAACTTATTTAAATTATTCTTATACTGCACACAAAATTACAATTTAACGTAAAATTTCTCTGATCAAATAATTTTTATATTACTGATGCGATACAATAAAGTAGATTACAAACAGACAGATTAACAAATAGATGAATATAGAAATATTGATTGATAAATATAAATATTGATTACAATCTTTCTTATTTTCAGAAAGATTAACGGTTGTGCAGCACAGAACTCCATTCACTTATCGATCGACGTTGTAGCTCAATAATGTCCAGAAATCAGATGTCCAAGATTACTTCTGTACCGGAAAATGAACACATCGAATCAGGAGAGCTTAGCTTTGCTTTCTAACCGTGCAACTTACACATTAATTATTTATGTAAGTAAATATAATTTATTTACTTACAAGTATTTTGATTCACAATTAATTTAAAAAAGAGTCATCATGATTTCATAAACACATAGGCAAACTTAAAAGCACATTCTTTTTACTGTAAGGATGAAATACAATCATATTAATGTGAATTTGGAAACGCTTCCTTTCCAAGTCTTTTTTACTTACACGTACTTTGATTTGACATATTTTAATTACGTTTTATAAAACAAATAAAAATGGTTTCCTTCTACATCAATGCGTGACTTGAATCGACATATCATGGATTGTCAAAGACAGTTCCCAGAGTATTTGTACTTTGTTGCACTAAACGAATAGATTATTTTACTCCCACAGCAACAACAAGTGTATAATGAAGAAAAATTTTAAAATGTCCTGTTACATAGACTCATCTGATAATTTGGTTTACGTTTAATAAAAAGTGAATAGAACGATAATTTATAAATCATTAATGCAAGCACGTTATCTGTTGTAAACGAAAAGTCTGTTTAACTCAGAAGGAAAGTGTGCGCTGATCTATGTTTTTGGCTTCATTTCATTTTTAGTGTGAATGAAGTAGATGCTTAAAACTTTGTCTTCTGAAACATCCTATATTTAAAAACATTACATATTATATATAAAATATAATATTCTCGGGTGCACATAAAGCTCATTTATTAAAAAGGTACATTTATTAATCAAAATTCGATATCAATCAAGTTACATTGTTAAATTGTCTAAACTAATTATTTATCTTTACATAATATTATGTAGACCCGATTCTGCCGGTTTTCAACGAAACCAATTTGAATAGGACTAAAATAAGATATATCGATGTAATCACCGAAGGTCACAATACGGTGATATTGCAATGTTTTGCAAAGGGAATGCCAAAACCAACAGTTACTTGGTACAAGGTACATGTGCATTAATTATTCTCGTTTCAGGATTAAGTAATTGATTGTGATGCACTGTATTTTTTAAATAATTTTCAGGATAGTGTGCTGTTAAAGGAAAATGATCAATATATTTTTAAATATAACAATCAAGAATTACATATAAAATATATGATTCCACATGACAGCGGAAAATATTTATGTCGGGCCATTAGTCGATTGGGCACTAACGAAACTTATCAGCAGATAACGGTGAAAGATACAAAATGTAAATTTTATAAGCAAATATTATATTCCTAAAATAACATTAGCAGATTATAAATCTAAAAGTTTTCACAGGGTACACACTTGACATAATATTAGTTACTTCAATATCTATTCTGGGTTTCACCCTAGTGATTATAGCGATCTTCTTCACAATTAAGTTTCATCATGAAAAGGTAAATTGAATATTTCGTAATTGTTATAATTTGTAAAAAAATATATTAAAAAATAAATTCAACAGTTTTTTGTAAGAAAATATTCTATGGAGAAAATAAAAAATTTAATAAAATTGAATTGAATCGTTATACAAAAGATGAGAGAAGAATTGTTGGTACCAGATCTTATATGGTTTGATGGAGAATATTTAACTCCAAGTCCGACGACTGAAAATAAAGAGCAATTCCTTTTTTATGATCAGAAGTGGGAATTTCCAAGAGAACGGTTAAAATTAAGTAAGCCCTATTATATTTTATAGTATGTTATAAATATCGAGAAATCCGTTTTAATTAAACAGATTGTGAATGTTTATTTTTTAGAAGAGCTATTGGATACAGGTTATTTTGGAGCGGTAATGAAAGCGGAAGCACTTGGAATATGTGTTAGCGGACTACGATTCGCGGGTACAGTCAGATGGCGTTGCATCTGCCGAGCTCGCGTGATCCATCCCGGCGATACGATTTTTCTCTATCTATGTACTTTCTATGCAACTATGTACGCGTCTGTCGCCGTTGATATACTTATTGAATCTATCTCGAGTCACACTTGTAAAACATTATTCCGTTGCGGGCTTTGCATTAAAGAAACGTTCTATTATTTTGTGTTTGTTGCTCTCTTGGTCTTACTATACTTCCTAACAGGTTATGGGCCCAAGAAGACGCGACTAAGAACCGCAGAGTGTTTGCATTGCCGAAAACGCAAGTGTGCGTCGTGAAAATAACCTCCGCGAGATATTCTTTTTTATTGACACGCAATCTCAGATACGCATCAGACAATCGAGATGAATTCCGCTGTTATAAGAATCGAAGTACTAAATCGCGAGAACTATGACACATGGAAGCTACAAATGCAAGCCCTGCTAACCAAGAACGATGCCTGGGGATACGTGAGCGGCGAGCTACTGAAACCGGAAGTAACCGAGGGAACCGCCTCAACGTCAACAGCCCTAGCAAATTGGAAAAAAGGTGACGACAAAGCTAAGTCCGACATTATTCTATCCATAAGTCCATCCGAGCTAAAATTGATCAAGGGATGTGAAACTTCTCGCGACGTATGGCTAAAATTAGAGAGCATTTATCAATCGAAAGGTCCCGCCCGAAAGGCGACGTTACTTAAGCAATTAACGCTATTACGCATGGAAAACGGCGCGGACGTCAGAGAACACGTCAATAAATTTTTCGACGTTGTCGATAAACTCGAAGAGATGCAGATAACGATTAACAAAGATTTGCTTTCGATTATGTTGCTCTACAGCATGCCGTCTAACTTCGAAAATTTTAGGTGTGCTATCGAGTCCAGAGACGAACTCCCCACACCTGAAACGCTGAGAGTTAAAATATTGGAAGAATATGAGGCCCGGAAGAACGAATCTCGAGATACGCAGAACGCCATGCTTGGCTCGAAAATTTCTCGAAGACGCAAACTTCCTGTGAAATCTAAAGAAAACTACAAGAAATCAGACAGTTCTGATAGCAGCAAAGGCGAATTTAAATACAGATGTCATAAATGTCGTGAAATAGGTCACAAAGCCGCCGAGTGTAATAAAAAGAAGGACGCCGCAGGAAAAGTAGAGGACGTAGGTCTCTACGCCGACGTGGCACTTAAGACCGAATCCGGCGAATGCAGAAGAAGCTGGTGCCTCGACAGCGGCGCTACGTCGCATCTGACGAATGATATCGAAGTTTTCACCAAAATCAACACCTCCGACAGGGGCAGAGTGAGATTAGCAGATAGCTCGAGTACTCATGTCGAAGCGAGTGGAATAGCCAAAATCTCAGCCGATATACATGGTGAAAACAAGAATCTTATTCTGAACGACACCCTATATGTCCCTGAATTAAGATCAAGCCTTGCCTCAGTAGCAAAGATCACGGATCACGGTCTCAAGATTATTTTCAGTAAAGAGAGTGCGGAAGCGATCGACCGTAATGGAAGCGTGAAGATGATTGCCGATAGAGTCGGCGACTTGTATTTTATACGCGAATCGGCACAAATCGCACAGAAGACTGCAGAAGAACCATCGAACGAATCAAGTCCGAAACAGACTCGCAGATCACAAGCCGAAATATGGCACGGGAGACTCGGCCACTTGAATTACAAGAATTTGTATGCTGCCTCACAAAAAGGTTTACTAAAGGGAATGAAACTGTCACAAATCAAGGAGGAAACTGAGTGTGAAGTCTGTCTAAAAGGAAAAATGACCGCAACACCGATGCCGAAAGCGTCACACAGGAAGACTGACCTCCTAGAGATCATACACACCGACGTATGTGGTCCGATACGCTGCCAGTCGCTGGGAAAAGCAAAATATTTCGCGACCTTCATCGACCAAGCATCCAGATGGTGCGAAGTAAAATTTTTAAAAACAAAGGATGAAGTGTTTGAAGCTTTTAAGGAAGTGAAATCATTTTTCGAGAACCAAAAAGAAAAAAAAAATTCCTTCAGTCCGACAACGGGACGGAATATGTAAATCGGAAATTTGAAAGCTTCCTCAAAGAAGCTGGCATTGCGAGAAGATTAACTGTGCCACATCATCCTCAACAAAACGGGATCTCTGAACGGAAGAATCGGACTTTGATGAACATCGCGAGGTGTCTGCTGTTTCAAGCGAAGTTACCGGACTATTTGTGGGCCGAGGCTGTCAACACCGCGAACTATTTGAGGAACAGGTGTCCTAGTACATCTCTCGGTGCGTCTACCCCCTATGAACATTGGTTCGATGACAAACCAGAGGTGAGTCATCTCAGAGAATTCGGAAGTAAAGTTTTTTGTCTAGACGACAGAGCCAACAAAGGGAAACTTGCCCCAAGATCGATAGAAGGAAGGCTGGTCGGATATTCCGAATCATCCAAAGGATACCGAGTTTGGTTCCCCGAAGAAAAAGTCGTTAGAGTGGTTCGAGACGTAAAGTTTGTTGGAGAGGATATGACTCCCATCGAGGCCCCGGAAAAAGCTGAACAGGAACGTCCATTTATCGAAATATGCGACTTGGAGTCAAAACCAAATTCGGACGACGACTCTCACCTATCCGATGACGAATCCGCGGACCCACAGAATGAGATCGCACCCGAAGCCGATCCTCCGCCGGTCGTATTTAAAAGAGGAAGCGGCGCACCCAAAACGGAGCGCACTGGGCGACCCGGACGACCTAGGAAGATATATAACATGGTTCCAGTCACCGGTGCCGACACCGCCGACTGCAATGTGATCGGCGAAGTTTTCTTAGCGGAGATTCCCATGGGTGAAGCCTTGAAGAGCCCGCATTCCGAAGAGTGGTACGGTGCCATGGCAGACGAGATGGCATCTATAATCAAGAACGATACTTGGCGTCTCGTGAATTATAACGAAGAAATGGAAGTCATTGGGAGTAGGATGGTGTTGAGGAACAAGTTCGGAGCCGACGGTACCCTTAAAAGAAGGAAGGCGCGATTAGTAGCTCAAGGTTTTTCTCAACGCCCCGGAGTTCATTATTCTCAAACCTTTGCACCTGTTGCTCGGTTGAGTTCCGTCAGGTTACTGACTTCCCTAGCCGCTGGATCGAATAGCACCATACACCACCTGGACGTTGCTACGGCGTCCCTGAACGGAGAGTTGGAAGAAATGATCCACATTCGTTTACCCAGAGGTATAAATGAGGCACTAAAATTTCTCGTCGACGATCATCGATTCGATAGAGATATCCGGAGGAAGGCCGAGTTGATGCTTCAGCAGATCCAGGAGGGGAACAAGGTTTGCCGCCTTAATAAAGCTCTGTACGGTCTGCGGCAGGCCGGGAGAGCTTGGTACTTCAAATTGAATAAGGTGTTACTAGGGATGGGAGCCGTCCCGTCGAAAAGTGATCCATGCCTATATCGAATCGGAAGAGGGAAGACTCAAACTCTCATTCTAACTTATGTAGATGATATACTTGTCTCCTCGAAAAATGCGGAGATGTTCGATGAGATAACGCGGCAGTTATCGAAGGAATTCGAGGTCAAGGATCTTGGCGTCGTTAGCTATTGTCTCGGTATCGAGTTTGAGAAACACTCGAAAGGATATTTCATAAATCAGCGACGATACATCCTGGAACTACTGGAGAGATTTGGCATGTCGGAGGCGAGGTCCGTCTCCTCTCCTATCGCCGTCGGCACTTTTCTACAAAAATCCGACAGAGTGCTCGCTGAGGGAGGAATGCAGTTGCCATACAGGGAATTGGTCGGCGCTTTGAACTACTTGGCCACATGCACTAGACCCGACATAAGTTTTGCCACAAGTTTCTTGGGACAATTCAACAATTGTTTTGATGATACTCATTGGGTCGCTGCAAAGAGAATACTCAGGTATTTGAAAGGTACATTGGACGTGGGTATTAATTATCGTTTTTCAGGCTATGATCCAAAGGGGTACGTAGATGCCGACTGGGGAAACGATAAAGAGGACAGGAGGTCGTACACCGGTTTTGTTTTCACCTTTAACGGCGGTCCCATTAGCTGGGAATCGAAGAAACAGAGGACTGTGGTTCTCAGCTCGACGGAAGCCGAATTTATGGCGGTAACAGAAGCCGTGAAGGAAGGACTTTATCTCAAGAGATTTCTCGAGGAGCTCGGACTTAAAGAGATGACCAACATTACGATCTACAATGATAATATGGGAGCCCTCAAATTATCCGAAAATTCTGTTTTTCATAACCGCAGTAAACACATCGACATCCGTTTCCACTTTGTCAGAGAAGCCGTGAACGAGAATCTGGTTAAACTGGAGTATCTGGATACAGATAATATGATCGCCGATGTACTGACCAAGGGATTGCCCGGTCCCAAGTTTCGAGAGATGACGTCTCGGATGGGTCTCTCGAGGAACCCGCTCGTCGAGGGGGAATGTTAGCGGACTACGATTCGCGGGTACAGTCAGATGGCGTTGCATCTGCCGAGCTCGCGTGATCCATCCCGGCGATACGATTTTTCTCTATCTATGTACTTTCTATGCAACTATGTACGCGTCTGTCGCCGTTGATATACTTATTGAATCTATCTCGAGTCACACTTGTAAAACATTATTCCGTTGCGGGCTTTGCATTAAAGAAACGTTCTATTATTTTGTGTTTGTTGCTCTCTTGGTCTTACTATACTTCCTAACAATATGCAAAAATAAAACTGTCACTATTGTTGCCGTAAAAATGGTTCGTCAATCCGATGATACAACTTACCTTCGTGCTCTTGTAAGTGAATTGAAAATTATGCTGCACCTTGGCAAATCCGAACGTCGTCAATCTTCTCGAGGCTTGCACTAAAAATGTATCGAAAGGTACTTATATACTGCACTAATCTAAAAAACTAAATTAAATATTTAATTTTTTTATTAAAATACCGCTTCTTTAAAGAAACTACCAAAATTTTTTGAAGCAAAGATGCGGTAAATAAAATTAAATAATTGTTAATCATTACCAATAATGTTACTTTAGGTGAACTGTTGATGATACTTGAATATTGTAGCTTTGGAAATTTGCATAAAAATCTTTTAAGACATAGAAATGTTTTCATTGATCAAATTGATTCCAAGACTGGAAAACTCGATCTGACTATCAATATAGCGAAGACAACTGTTAACACCACTAATGATAACAGATTTGTCTACATTCTAATAATCGCTGTTAATTGTCATGTTTACCTTGTTTTTAATACACACTATAAAACATTCATAAAATATTTGTAATTGTTTTGAACTAGCTATATTTTATATCTCCTCACTTTTATATGATGTAACTTAAGTGTTAATTGAAAACGAGTACTTTCTTTTTATGTATAAAAAAATAACTTGAAAAGAGTACTGATGGTATTAAAACTGTGATAAATTAATAATTCAATAATTTTCATTTTTAGATAAATATTTTTAGCAAAATAAATTTCTATACTCTAACACGAAATCATGTTGTCTTAATAATATTATTTCAAGAGACATCTATTTCAGGGAAACTGACTCTTAATTATATTCTGTATCCAAAACTTATATTGTATCTAAAATATATATTGATAAATAAAAAAACACATATAACACTCAAAAACAAGAAATTGCAATTTAAGAAGATTCTTTTTCTTTCTTCTTCGCAAAATAATAAAATATACAGGAGTATATTTATTTTTTTCTCACATTACAGTGCGAAATCAAACATTGATGTAGTACAATACTGTCCAGGAACGGATACAGACTCGTCAGAGATTAACATTTCATCAAATTGCGTACCTAGCAGTAATTCAGGTCAATCAAATTTCTGTGACAATTACAAAATGTTGCCCCAAAATTTCAAATCAATCTGTACTCAGGATCTGTTGTCTTGGGCACTCCAAGTTGCACGTGGCATGGAATATCTCAGTCAAAGAAAGGTAAAAAGAACAAAATAAAAAGAAGGCAAAAAAAAGAAAGATGAAAAACCTGATTCACAATATATAAAAAGCCTTTAATTTTTTGCACGGAAAAAAGAACTCGGTTGTAGCAACCAGAAATTCAGTTGGTACAGATTCAGTTGTAATAACATCAAGCCTTTTTGCACAATCTGAAAGGCTGTTTGTATTAACAAATGCTTTTGATTCGAGGAATCGAAAATTTCTGTTACTAATGTGCTGTTAACACAACAAAATATTCAGCTATACGGAAAAAAAACTCGGTTGTAGCAACCGAAAATTCTATTAATTCAGTTTTAGTTGCAGTAACATAAAGTTTTGTTACATTAACTGAAAGACTGTTCACATTAACAAATGCTTTCGGTTGTGGGAACCGAAAATTTCTGTTACTGTCACATCATTCAGCGATAGGTTAAGAGAGCACGAAATCATTGTACTGTTTCTGTTACAAAAAATATAATGCAGAAAACAGTAAATGAATTCTTACAAGAGTGTCAATTAGACACGTAGTCTGACGTATTTAGAGGTAAATATGATTTGAAATATATAAATAATAATAAATAGCAAATCTATCGTTATAATCATCGTTCTAACCTATTTTGCAATAGATAAAAACGCAACAATGTAGTGCTTCCTTAAAAAAGTAAAGATTGTTTAAAAAAGGAAAAAAGTCGTGTATCAAAATAACCAAAATGGACAATTCCGGTTAAATCAACCAAAATGGACAATTCCGGTTAAATCAACCAAAAATAAAAGATAAAAACGCAGCCACGCATTCTATATATTTTTCATAAGCAAACACATTTTTATTCTCTTCCTTCTAGACGCAGGAATTGATGAGGAAACGTTGTTGCTTCTAGAACCTGAAGATATAAATAAATTAATATCCAAAGAAGGACATTGCATCAAATTAAAGCACAAATTATTTTTATTAAAACAGCAGTTAGAAAAAAAGAACAATAATGATGAAGTATGAAAGTACCGATATTGTGTGTGTGTGCGTGTGCGTGTGCGTGTGCGTGTGCGTGTGCGTGTGCGTGTGCGTGTGCGTGTGTGTGTGTGTGTGTGTGTGTGTGTGTGTTTGTGTTCCGATTTTCTTTTACATATTAATGAAACCATTTTTCTTCTCTATATTTCTAAGGAAACCGTTTCTCACACTGAGTTGTCTTGGTCTCAAGGACTTTTAGTAAATTCTATTCCTTTTGACACAGAGACCAACATTGATATGCAATTTGAGCCTGTGGTAATTTCTAACCAATGTAGTAGTCCACAATCCCCACAAAATTCTCGCTTATCTCCAGAGCCTAAAAGATCCAAAGTAACAGATGTGAGTTATGTTTTAGACTAGGTCTACAATAGATGTAGTAAGTCATAAAAAATCGATCAATCATAGTCGAGTATTTTCCTCATATTGGACTGCAATTGGTCAATTTGTTACGACTTATGACTTACTACAGCTATTATAGACCCAATCTTATTTTCAAGCAAGAAAATCAAATGTGATTTTTTTCTTTTATTTCAGTATATTGAAAAAAATTAAAGAAATAAATATGTATATATATTGCGAAAAGTGTTCCAAAAAAAGATCTAAAGAACGAAGATGGATTGAGACTTGCAGAAGCTATTATCAATTATGAATTTACTGGAGATGTGAATCACATGTGAGTGTAATGTAACAAGTACATGGTTTTAAGAATCATTTATAGCCAGTAATATTTTGTTAATCGTGTTATCACTGCCAATACATTTTTTCCTTGTCTCCACTCAGAATAACTCCAGATCGATTTTTGTTTATTCGAAAAGAAATTGAAGAAGTGTTTCTTGATGAAAGCGGAGTAAGCATTGATCATAGAACTTATAAATATGGAGCAGCATCGAAGTCGCATTTCGAGGCAAAGTCATTTTAGACAGTTTTGCGCTCCTATTCCCCTTCCATATATTTATAAGTTCTATAGTATTGTCACTTTATTATCCTCAAGTAAAAGAATTGAATTTCTAAACTTTATTCTTTTTTGTTTAATTTACTATTAGGATGTATGGTATGTGCCATATTCTAAAGAGACAAAAAGAGGCCCTTTAGGCTGCTTATATGACAAATATTGCAGTTTGAACAGACTTTTAGTAAAAAATGGTCTAAGAAAAAGCCAGAGAGGTCCTAAAAACGCTGTTACACCTCAAGTGTTGGAAGGTACATATTAAGTGACAATATGATAGGTTATAAAATGTATGTAGGTTCGTCAAATGTTGTCATTGTTATTTTATGAAAAATATTAGTTGCTAAAGAAGTATCGAAAGCCCTTCAGTGGCTGCACAGCCGAATTCAACCATGGTCTGTTGTCTCAGAAAAGTGGACTCTAACTTGTGAAATTAGGCATCATACTTTAAAGTCTGCCACAGCTTCAAAGCGAGTAGCTGATTATTTTGAAGAATACAAAGTTTTAAAACAGCCTCTAGGTTATATCCTGGTAAATAAGTTATTTTTCTTTTGAAAAACTTTCTCTTTCACACATTCTCTGTCTCTCTCTCTCTCTCTCTCTCTCTCTCTCTCTCTCTCTCTCTCTCTCTCTCTCTCTCTCTCTCTGATAGTATATCTCTATAACATTTTATTTAATAATAGTTAGAACAAGACTTCGACCAGTTATATCCACAGTTAACATCAAGATTTTCAACAAAGTGGTCTAGCTTTGCTGTTAAACTACGAGAAGTGAAAAAAGGTTACAAATACAAGTACGTTAATGATCTTACATTAAATATATCCACTTCTTTGTAAACAAAAAATAAAGATAAAATATTGATGTTCGTTTAGGTTATTCTGATGTGGCAGCTTTATCTCTTCTACCGAAATTATTTAATGCTTTCATTAGTACATTGTACATGTGTAGGCGTGCCTCACAGAGTGAACAACCAAGAGATTTTAAACAATTTTATCCTTCTAGTAAAGGTTAGCACTGACGATTAATTTAACATTAATGTTAATTATTTGTAAAAAAAATATAGACTATATTGTCAATATCTCTATTTGTCTCATACTGCAGACGATATTGATCCTGGCATCGAAAGAATAGAAAATGCTGCCTTGCAAACTAAGCAAAATGTTCAGCCGTTTGTTCTGCTTGTAGGAGAGTCATGGGATTCTGTGACAGACTCTTATGTAGTTATCGATAGGAGAACGTACAATTTAGAAAATCCCATTAGAGTTGTAGAGGTTTGCTTTAAAAGTTTTTATTCACTTCACTGTGCTTATCCTAACTTCAGTAAGCCAGTTTGGCTATTAATTCAAGGATGTATCTATGAATTGCCGTTTGAGAAAGGGGATAGCAATACAGCTGTCAGTCGTTGGTTAAAAAAATTTAAAAATTTGTGAAGTAAAAACTGGAGTTAATTGCTTTGTAATATCTGTAGTTCAATTAACCACAATTATATTAATTCTTGGTGCTGTATCTTATTAGATATTTGTTTTCACACTTTACTTCCATTCCAACATGCCTCTTTGTTCGGTGTGCAAAATTGATTTTGCCTCTGTGGATGCACTTTATTTACATTTAAAGATACAAGAACGAATTAATGAAAATGCAGAATTTAAATGCCAGGAAAGAAATTGTTGGCGGGATTTCGCAAACTGGAAAACATTTCGGAGACATCTTATCCAGAATCATAAATATCCCGTTTACGTGCATCCAAATAGTAATAAATCAAATTTGTCCAGCATCTCTATTGAAGACGTAGAATCAGTTGTTGATGATAGAAATGGTGCTGTTTCTGTTGATAGTGATATTTCAGATGCTCTAACAATACAGTTTCTGAAAGAGAGTGTAAGAAATAGTTTGATGACATTTGTAAGCAAACTGTATGCAGATCCTAACTTGCCAAGAAAACACATACAGCTAATTGTTGATGATTTATACGGATTTCTCTCTGATATAACGACTAAATTGAAATCATTTCTTTTAAACATTGTTAAGAGAATCGAATCTGAAAACTTAAAGAATGAAATTGATGAAGCTTTAACGGTTGTAACAGAGCCGTTCCAAGATGTTTCTTCAGAATATCATCGTCTCAAAATATTTCAAGAAATGGGCTTTTACGTTCCTCCAGAGTCATATGTTATTGGTTCCAGAATAGATAATAAGTTCTTTCAGAATAGAATCGTAAAAGAAATTGTTCCAGTGACTGCTCAATTTATTCCCATGAGAAAAGTGCTCTATAAGTTTTTCAGTCTTCCTGGAATTCTTGAAAAAACTTTAATATATGTAAAAGAATTGAAAACTCAAAAGCATTTGTCGAATTTTGTTCAAGGAGAAATATGGAGAGAAAAAGAATCTAAATTCTTTCTTGGTAAAGATGTGCTACCCATTTTTCTATATTACGATGATTTTGAAGTTAATAATCCTCTTGGTAGTCATGCTGGAATTCAAAAAGTAGGTGGGGTGTACTTTTCAATTCCTTGTTTTCCGCCAGAGTTCAGAGCAAAATTACAGAACATATTTTTATGTCTTCTTTTTTATTCCTCATAGAGATACATTTTCAAATAATAATATTTTTCACATCATAGTAGATGAAATTAATTATTTGCAAAGAGAAGGCATTACATTTGAAATAAATGGTTCAAAAATAACAATTTATTTTGCTTTGGGATTGTTACTTGGTGACAACTTAGCTCTGAATTCTATGTTAGGTTACGTGAGCTCTTTCAGGGCAAATCACTTCTGTAGATTTTGCAAAGCCTCCAAGACTCAAATAGAAGTAGACTGTAGAATACGGCCGGAATTGCAACGAAAACCTGAAAATTACATGGAAGATGTAGCACTAATGAATCCGTCTGTAACTGGTATGAAGGAATTATCCGTGTGGAGCAAAGTTGAATACTTTAATATTTATTCCAATTATTCCTCCGATGACTTACATGATGTTCTGCTTGGAGTTTTGAAATATGGAATGGGCCATGTTATATACCAGTATATAGTTGTGAAAAAAATTTTTTCACTTCGAACTCTGAATGAGCGAATAGATTGTTTTAACTACAAGAGCAATGGATTAAAAAACAAACCACCACTTCTTTCATTTAATGAAGTTA
>OV788326.1:19416005-19445706 GCA_928718305.1 Tetramorium bicarinatum | reverse complement strand
TGAAAGGCTGTTTGTATTAACAAATGCTTTTGATTCGAGGAATCGAAAATTTCTGTTACTAATGTGCTGTTAACACAACAAAATATTCAGCTATACGGAAAAAAAACTCGGTTGTAGCAACCGAAAATTCTATTAATTCAGTTTTAGTTGCAGTAACATAAAGTTTTGTTACATTAACTGAAAGACTGTTCACATTAACAAATGCTTTCGGTTGTGGGAACCGAAAATTTCTGTTACTGTCACATCATTCAGCGATAGGTTAAGAGAGCACGAAATCATTGTACTGTTTCTGTTACAAAAAATATAATGCAGAAAACAGTAAATGAATTCTTACAAGAGTGTCAATTAGACACGTAGTCTGACGTATTTAGAGGTAAATATGATTTGAAATATATAAATAATAATAAATAGCAAATCTATCGTTATAATCATCGTTCTAACCTATTTTGCAATAGATAAAAACGCAACAATGTAGTGCTTCCTTAAAAAAGTAAAGATTGTTTAAAAAAGGAAAAAAGTCGTGTATCAAAATAACCAAAATGGACAATTCCGGTTAAATCAACCAAAATGGACAATTCCGGTTAAATCAACCAAAAATAAAAGATAAAAACGCAGCCACGCATTCTATATATTTTTCATAAGCAAACACATTTTTATTCTCTTCCTTCTAGACGCAGGAATTGATGAGGAAACGTTGTTGCTTCTAGAACCTGAAGATATAAATAAATTAATATCCAAAGAAGGACATTGCATCAAATTAAAGCACAAATTATTTTTATTAAAACAGCAGTTAGAAAAAAAGAACAATAATGATGAAGTATGAAAGTACCGATATTGTGTGTGTGTGCGTGTGCGTGTGCGTGTGCGTGTGCGTGTGCGTGTGCGTGTGCGTGTGTGTGTGTGTGTGTGTGTGTGTGTGTGTGTGTTTGTGTTCCGATTTTCTTTTACATATTAATGAAACCATTTTTCTTCTCTATATTTCTAAGGAAACCGTTTCTCACACTGAGTTGTCTTGGTCTCAAGGACTTTTAGTAAATTCTATTCCTTTTGACACAGAGACCAACATTGATATGCAATTTGAGCCTGTGGTAATTTCTAACCAATGTAGTAGTCCACAATCCCCACAAAATTCTCGCTTATCTCCAGAGCCTAAAAGATCCAAAGTAACAGATGTGAGTTATGTTTTAGACTAGGTCTACAATAGATGTAGTAAGTCATAAAAAATCGATCAATCATAGTCGAGTATTTTCCTCATATTGGACTGCAATTGGTCAATTTGTTACGACTTATGACTTACTACAGCTATTATAGACCCAATCTTATTTTCAAGCAAGAAAATCAAATGTGATTTTTTTCTTTTATTTCAGTATATTGAAAAAAATTAAAGAAATAAATATGTATATATATTGCGAAAAGTGTTCCAAAAAAAGATCTAAAGCACGAAGATGGATTGAGACTTGCAGAAGCTATTATCAATTATGAATTTACTGGAGATGTGAATCACATGTGAGTGTAATGTAACAAGTACATGGTTTTAAGAATCATTTATAGCCAGTAATATTTTGTTAATCGTGTTATCACTGCCAATACATTTTTTCCTTGTCTCCACTCAGAATAACTCCAGATCGATTTTTGTTTATTCGAAAAGAAATTGAAGAAGTGTTTCTTGATGAAAGCGGAGTAAGCATTGATCATAGAACTTATAAATATGGAGCAGCATCGAAGTCGCATTTCGAGGCAAAGTCATTTTAGACAGTTTTGCGCTCCTATTCCCCTTCCATATATTTATAAGTTCTATAGTATTGTCACTTTATTATCCTCAAGTAAAAGAATTGAATTTCTAAACTTTATTCTTTTTTGTTTAATTTACTATTAGGATGTATGGTATGTGCCATATTCTAAAGAGACAAAAAGAGGCCCTTTAGGCTGCTTATATGACAAATATTGCAGTTTGAACAGACTTTTAGTAAAAAATGGTCTAAGAAAAAGCCAGAGAGGTCCTAAAAACGCTGTTACACCTCAAGTGTTGGAAGGTACATATTAAGTGACAATATGATAGGTTATAAAATGTATGTAGGTTCGTCAAATGTTGTCATTGTTATTTTATGAAAAATATTAGTTGCTAAAGAAGTATCGAAAGCCCTTCAGTGGCTGCACAGCCGAATTCAACCATGGTCTGTTGTCTCAGAAAAGTGGACTCTAACTTGTGAAATTAGGCATCATACTTTAAAGTCTGCCACAGCTTCAAAGCGAGTAGCTGATTATTTTGAAGAATACAAAGTTTTAAAACAGCCTCTAGGTTATATCCTGGTAAATAAGTTATTTTTCTTTTGAAAAACTTTCTCTTTCACACATTCTCTGTCTCTCTCTCTCTCTCTCTCTCTCTCTCTCTCTCTCTCTCTCTCTCTCTCTCTCTCTCTCTCTCTGATAGTATATCTCTATAACATTTTATTTAATAATAGTTAGAACAAGACTTCGACCAGTTATATCCACAGTTAACATCAAGATTTTCAACAAAGTGGTCTAGCTTTGCTGTTAAACTACGAGAAGTGAAAAAAGGTTACAAATACAAGTACGTTAATGATCTTACATTAAATATATCCACTTCTTTGTAAACAAAAAATAAAGATAAAATATTGATGTTCGTTTAGGTTATTCTGATGTGGCAGCTTTATCTCTTCTACCGAAATTATTTAATGCTTTCATTAGTACATTGTACATGTGTAGGCGTGCCTCACAGAGTGAACAACCAAGAGATTTTAAACAATTTTATCCTTCTAGTAAAGGTTAGCACTGACGATTAATTTAACATTAATGTTAATTATTTGTAAAAAAAATATAGACTATATTGTCAATATCTCTATTTGTCTCATACTGCAGACGATATTGATCCTGGCATCGAAAGAATAGAAAATGCTGCCTTGCAAACTAAGCAAAATGTTCAGCCGTTTGTTCTGCTTGTAGGAGAGTCATGGGATTCTGTGACAGACTCTTATGTAGTTATCGATAGGAGAACGTACAATTTAGAAAATCCCATTAGAGTTGTAGAGGTTTGCTTTAAAAGTTTTTATTCACTTCACTGTGCTTATCCTAACTTCAGTAAGCCAGTTTGGCTATTAATTCAAGGATGTATCTATGAATTGCCGTTTGAGAAAGGGGATAGCAATACAGCTGTCAGTCGTTGGTTAAAAAAATTTAAAAATTTGTGAAGTAAAAACTGGAGTTAATTGCTTTGTAATATCTGTAGTTCAATTAACCACAATTATATTAATTCTTGGTGCTGTATCTTATTAGATATTTGTTTTCACACTTTACTTCCATTCCAACATGCCTCTTTGTTCGGTGTGCAAAATTGATTTTGCCTCTGTGGATGCACTTTATTTACATTTAAAGATACAAGAACGAATTAATGAAAATGCAGAATTTAAATGCCAGGAAAGAAATTGTTGGCGGGATTTCGCAAACTGGAAAACATTTCGGAGACATCTTATCCAGAATCATAAATATCCCGTTTACGTGCATCCAAATAGTAATAAATCAAATTTGTCCAGCATCTCTATTGAAGACGTAGAATCAGTTGTTGATGATAGAAATGGTGCTGTTTCTGTTGATAGTGATATTTCAGATGCTCTAACAATACAGTTTCTGAAAGAGAGTGTAAGAAATAGTTTGATGACATTTGTAAGCAAACTGTATGCAGATCCTAACTTGCCAAGAAAACACATACAGCTAATTGTTGATGATTTATACGGATTTCTCTCTGATATAACGACTAAATTGAAATCATTTCTTTTAAACATTGTTAAGAGAATCGAATCTGAAAACTTAAAGAATGAAATTGATGAAGCTTTAACGGTTGTAACAGAGCCGTTCCAAGATGTTTCTTCAGAATATCATCGTCTCAAAATATTTCAAGAAATGGGCTTTTACGTTCCTCCAGAGTCATATGTTATTGGTTCCAGAATAGATAATAAGTTCTTTCAGAATAGAATCGTAAAAGAAATTGTTCCAGTGACTGCTCAATTTATTCCCATGAGAAAAGTGCTCTATAAGTTTTTCAGTCTTCCTGGAATTCTTGAAAAAACTTTAATATATGTAAAAGAATTGAAAACTCAAAAGCATTTGTCGAATTTTGTTCAAGGAGAAATATGGAGAGAAAAAGAATCTAAATTCTTTCTTGGTAAAGATGTGCTACCCATTTTTCTATATTACGATGATTTTGAAGTTAATAATCCTCTTGGTAGTCATGCTGGAATTCAAAAAGTAGGTGGAGTGTACTTTTCAATTCCTTGTTTTCCGCCAGAGTTCAGAGCAAAATTACAGAACATATTTTTATGTCTTCTTTTTTATTCCTCATAGAGATACATTTTCAAATAATAATATTTTTCACATCATAGTAGATGAAATTAATTATTTGCAAAGAGAAGGCATTACATTTGAAATAAATGGTTCAAAAATAACAATTTATTTTGCTTTGGGATTGTTACTTGGTGACAACTTAGCTCTGAATTCTATGTTAGGTTACGTGAGCTCTTTCAGGGCAAATCACTTCTGTAGATTTTGCAAAGCCTCCAAGACTCAAATAGAAGTAGACTGTAGAATACGGCCGGAATTGCAACGAAAACCTGAAAATTACATGGAAGATGTAGCACTAATGAATCCGTCTGTAACTGGTATGAAGGAATTATCCGTGTGGAGCAAAGTTGAATACTTTAATATTTATTCCAATTATTCCTCCGATGACTTACATGATGTTCTGCTTGGAGTTTTGAAATATGGAATGGGCCATGTTATATACCAGTATATAGTTGTGAAAAAAATTTTTTCACTTCGAATTCTGAATGAGCGAATAGATTGTTTTAACTACAAGAGCAATGGATTAAAAAACAAACCACCACTTCTTTCATTTAATGAAGTTAAGGAGAAAAAATAAAAATGTCTGCTTCTGAAATGCAGACATTTTTTATTTGTTTTGCTTTTTACGTAGGTGATCTTGTAGAATATGATGATTTTGGAATTATTATGTAATCTTACGAAAAATAATAGATCTCATTTATGCGAAAAGTATTCAGAAGGAAGTGATTAACGTGCTTGAAGCACTACTTGCTAAACATCATACACTATATCAACAATTATTTGATACATTGAAAGCGAAATTTCACAATTTGTTGCATTATTTTCAAATCCTAATTATGTCTGGACCCCACCATTTAAACTGTCTTCGATATGAATCGAAAAATAGATTTTTGAAATTGATTGCTAGTGCCACAAGTTCAAGAAAAAATATTTTGTACACTATGGCTGTGAAAGAACAGCTTAGCTTATCTTACAGGTTAATGTCTAAGAGAGGTTTAGAAGAACATGTCTCAATAGGACCTGCTTCTCTTAATGATGTATCTCATTTGAATAATTGTCATTTATTTTCATCGTCTTTACCTACAGAATTTAAATGGAGAAGTGTGAAAGTGTACCTTGGATAGAAAAAATGGGAATAAGATACAGCACTAACAGTTGTGTGGTTCTTTCAGTTGATTCAGAGTTTGTACCAGTATTTGGAATAATTTATAATATACTCTGTAATATAACTGGACATGTATGCTTTGTATGCAAGATATGGACTAATATAGGGTATGATGACAAACTCTGCGCATTTGAAGTGTCACAAAGCGAATTTTACACATGCTGTTTATTAGATAATTTACATAGTCCATTTCCTGCCATTTTTCATAAAATGCCAAATGGAGATTATTATGTTTCTCTAAGAATTTCCACTTAATAGAGATTAATTATGTACAACATAATTAAATATTTATAATATTACATATTATTTACGGTTTAAATCTCTCTTTCTCTCTTAAATAAGTAGTATAAGCTACAATATAAGTTCGTATGTGTTTATATTTTGTACAATATAAATTGATAAATATATAATCTGTTCCTTGTATGACGTTTTATATTTTATTTTTAATATGAACAGCACGAAATTAATTGCACAGATGACGAAAACCATATTTCTAACAACCAAATAACTCGGTAGCACGAACCGCCATTATGGTTCCTATATACGAGAATGAATGGTTAGAATAGAGAGTTCGTTTCCACTATCAAAACATTCGACATTACAAACCGAAATATTGTTGCAATGAACGAGACTCTTATCAGTAGCAGCATTAAAACTCGGTTGAGATAACCGAGTACAATTGTCTCAGTAACGGAAATCTTCCAAAAGAATTTTTCTGTTGCTACAACCGAGTTTTCGTTTGGTTCCCAGGGAACAGAAAATTTCGGCTGCCACAACCGAAATTCGGTTGCACAAACGGAATATTTTTTTCCGTGTGCTATGAATTCTAAGTTCTGATATTTTTTTTTACGAAAAGTAAGGTTTTGATCCATAAGCCGTAATCTCAAATCTCTAAGATACGTGATCTAATCAGATCACAGCTTTAAAGTTAATAATTTAGAGTAAATTAATGTCACAACTCAGAATAAAAAACTAAAAATTTATTACAACTTCTCTTAGCAGGAACAAGGAGATTTAATATAAATATTTATATCATTTCCTCATTCATATTACATAATTGTGCAAAAGAAATTATTATAAAGTTGATGCTGAAATATACTGAGTTTTTAATTTCAATATGGCAAATGAATGAATAGAGTATAATGGAATAAATTAGAATTACTCAGTTTCGAGTAACATAAAAAATTGAATCTTCAAAATACGATTTGCAGAATAAAACTCGCTTAAACTATATCTAACTTCTTACATTTCTCGAAATTTATATCACTCATATCACGATATGCGGTGCATCATTCATTACACATACGGATATTCTTCTACAGATGTTGCATGGTGACTTGGCGGCAAGAAATATTTTACTTGCCGAGGACAACGTAGTGAAAATTTGCGACTTTGGTTTAGCAAAGAATATGTTTAGCAAAGATTATTACAAGAAAAGAGGGCAAGCTCCAGTTCTAGTAAAATGGATGGCCATCGAATCGATCGGAGATCACGTTTTCTCGACGCAATCCGACGTGTGGAGCTTCGGCATAATGCTATGGGAATTTTTCACCCTGTCTAAAATGCCATATCCCGGCATTTTAGACACAGAGGCAGAAAAACTGTATCAAAAGTTAATCGAGGGCTATAGAATGGAACAACCGGATTATGCTAACCGCGAAATATATGACATTATGTTACAATGCTGGGAAGCTAAACCAGCGTCACGTCCAAGCTTTACAAATCTTGTGGAGAGTATTGAAAACTTATTGGAGGAAAGTGTAAAAATGGTGAGTTACGTCTTCATCCTTACTCTGTTACAGTAATGAGTCTAAGACACGAGAAAAAAGATAAAAAGTATAATATTTGAATACATAAAAGAATATTTTAAAGAAAAGATGAAAATAAGTAATGTCATATGCAAACAACAAAGTTATTAATCAATGCTGAGAAAAAAATAATCATACATTAAAATTGTTGTGGTCAATAACGTATTTGATGAATTCTTAAAAATTTAATTTTAGAAATGTATTTAGAAATGTACGGGATACTACTCTTTTATAAAATTTTCTAGGATAATATATCATATACATGTATATCAACATATTATATTAACATAATATAATATAATGTAATATTTATTAATATGCATGCTTCAGTTTAAAAGATACATTCTCAAAAAGATATAGAACACAACAAAGATACCTTCTTTTATTTCTGTTTCAGCATTACACTAAGCTAAATACACCATACATGGACATGAACAAGAAAAACTTGAGTACTAGCAAGAACAACTCTCTAATAATGACGTCTGAACCGGATCATACTCTGCTCTCATTGTCGGGTTATGAGAAATCACAGTTTCCGAAAGATATATCAAATTTATTGCATGTGAACCCCGATACTTCGACGGGTGAGTCTGAGATATTTAATTATGAACAGAATCAGGATCACTCTCATACTGAGTTCCTATCATCTGCGTCAGATTCCGAGAACACGACTGAACTGTCTCCTATGCTGAAGCACGAAGAAGATGCCCATCTGAATCCTGTCAATGTTCGCGAGCAAAGAGCGAAATTCATACGACAAAGGCAAATGGAGAACCTGATTGTCAACAGACTGATGGAATAAAATTCCGTTTACTTCAACGTACTGCGGAATTCACTTGATAAATATGAACAACACGAATGAGAATAATAATAATAATAATAATAATAATAATAATAATAATAATGAGAATAATACTAATACTAATACTAATACTAATAATAATAATAATAATGAAAATAATAATAATAATAATAATAAGAATAATACTAATACTAACACTAATAATAATAATAAAAAAACGGATATGACAGATAAAAAAAAGATTACGTGTCGTCCGGTATCAGCATGCAAAACAATTGCGTGAAAATGCCCAAAAAATATTGGAAAAATATGTCAGATAGTTTCAATAATTTTCGTTACATGACGATCAGCAGCCGTGAGATAGACCAACGGACTTATTCTAAGTTTTTTTGAAAACTTGTGCGTTTTTATGAAACTGGATTATTTTAAATTAAGTTTCAATGCAATTGAATAATTCATTCGTAATTCGAAACTGCAAAGATTTTATAATCATTATGTTAGCATAGTTGTTTTTGTACCACGTCATAATTATACATAATATTGAGTTTAGTATTTTCCACAATATTTAAATTAATATTTCCTGGTCATAAATTAACTCATTAAGGTCCATGGCCAGCACAGCCGAGATAGCGACAAACTAACTACTGGATTCATAGCATAAGGTAAAAATAAGGTTCACATAGTTTTTCTTTTGTTTGTTTTGTTCGTTAACAAAAAAATGTTTAAACGATTTTTTTGCAAAATCTAAAAATATCATTCAATTCTACGGGAAAAATCATGAAGATTTTGTCTGAAACATTTTTTTGTAGAAGTTTCGTAAAAAAAAATTGAAGAAGAAAGAGGTTTTTCGACTCTTTTTCGACTTTTCTCGCAAACGCCCTTATTGGTTCGAATTATGAATAGAAAAGTGCTTGCTAAATATCTGATTTATTAATAATTCATATCTGATTCATAATGATTCATATTTGATTATTTAAATAATTATATAAGAAAGTAATTGTTATACAGGGTGTTCCAGACCTAACGCACCACCTATTAATGGCAGATTCTTGAAGTTATTTAGAAGTTATTTAGAAATGAAAATTCTATTTCCAAAATGTTGAGGCAACAATAGTTTTTAAATGGGAAGCGTTTAAAGATAGCCAATATGGTTGTTAAAAATTCGCGTACTCAGGTCTATTACATAGTGAAAGTACCCCTGAATATTTTGCATACACTTTTAAATTTATCTACTTACTACTTTTTGCATTTAACTCCTGAAGGGCTAACCCTACCTAAGATCTATTTGACCCGGTATACACATTCCGTGATGCTTCGAATAATATAAAGAAAAAGTAGAAATCGATTTTTTTTTATTGAATAATTTAGTTTGAGGAAGGGCAAACAAATTTCACCGTTAGTTTTTTCTTAACAGCTGTTTTACAAATATGTAAAGTGAGAGCACTGGGTCTATTTGACCCAGTGTGCCCAGTGAGGTATATTTCAATTGGGAAGAAAAGTGTCTTTTTTCTTTAGTTCGTACGCAAATTGTTTTTTATTATAATAAGTACAGGTGCGTTTAGTTCTTTATTATAAATTAATTATTCATTTAATGTTTATGGCATATACAAGTAGGTATAGTAGGCGGGTTCTAACTCTGGTCCTCCGAGGGGGGAGCGGGGCGGGGGGGTATTCCGCGGGCAAGGGGGTATGATGTCACGCGGGAAGGGATTGCTCGGTTATCAAAACCGGCGATACATGATCCAGCCGCTATCGGCGATACAACCCTTGTCGCACCCCCTCACCCCCAATTTCCAGGAAAACTTTTGATAAGATTATGAAACATAATTCTACCCCTAAGATTAAACAAATCTGCGAAACATGATTCTTTTGAGCGCCGATATCTGGCTGCTGTGACGCGATAAGACATCTAACGTGCGGGGCCTCCTCACTCCCCCCTCCCCCATCCCCTCCCTCGGAGCTCCCGGAATCGGCCTTACTATACTACTATTATTCAAGTAGTAGTAAGAAATTCTTTTACTTTTTATTTTTTACATAACTTTGCATTATTATTTTGTCAATATTTAGAACTTATAATTATAAAATTCTATTTCAGCAAAAGACATGCGTTTTGCAGAATCATCTTATGACAATTATTGCGAAATACGTGAATAGAAAACTGCAATGATTGTGCATTTATTGCAAAAGTTTCCTATCTGGGTAAACGTTATGTTTCCCAGCAAGTGGATAGGCAAATACGGTCCAATCAATTATCCATTCCGGTCACCAGACCTCCATGAATATACTATTTAAGGGTAAAAGATTTGACATACCTCAAGTGAACGTCCGACTAAGAGGAACAATATGATTCATAAAATAAGTGAAACAATTTGATCCTAAAGTGCTGATGAAATTCTTCAAGCAATTAATTCCTTCCAAAACAGAGTAGATGCTTGCATCCGAGAACACGGTACTCAGTCTGAACGCTTCGCTTAAATAAACAGACACTCACTTATCCGAAAATACAGTTAAATAAGTTTATTTTTTCATTATCACACTTTCATGATTATTTCAAGGTCACTGGAAATATTAGAAAAAAAATATCTTTGATACAAGAGTTTCTTATTTTTTGTGTGTAATCTGAATTTGCAATAAAAAGTATTATATATCGTTAAAAAACTTCCAATTCGGATAGCCCATATCCTGTCAAGAAGTTGAAAATATTACCATTCGAAAGGGCATATCTAATTAATTTAGCAAAATTTTCAAGATTTTTTATTAAAAACTGCTTTCCTTTATTTTAAAAAGTGTACAAGGTCTCAAACATCCTATACACACATGCATAATATTATATGTTATACATGCATTTTGTATAACAATACAGTTCAATAATTAATAATAATACTTCGTAAAGAAATATCGATTCTCTTACTGTGCTATCGCTTAATGATTTAACGACATTATAATGAGTTGATCTAATCAAATATTATCTCACCATCGTTATAAATGTGTCTTCTGTATATTATGTGATACTGAACTTGAGATTCGATAGTTGGCATATGAAGTTGCAACAGTTGCGATGGTTGACACCATAGAAAAAGCTTTATAAAATATGTGATCGAACATATTTAGTACACGAAATATCTTTTTACAGTGCTGTTAATATTATTGAAGATACATATAATATAATATAATATAATACTGCTTTCCTTATTTATATATTTTGCCATACTTTTTGCTTTTTATGGTTTTCGAATAACTACTGTAAGTATTTTGAAGCTTATATAAAAAATTGTTTAAATAAATTAATTTTAACATAATTTTTTAAAATAAGAAAATAATTAAGATTACATTATACTTCTATGTTCTATCTACGAAACTTTTACATTTATATAATATATGTATATTTTATTTTAAAGTTCGGAATTAATATTTTAAAAAATCATACTTTTCTCTTATTTTATAAATTAATTAGCTATTTGATAAAAGTAGTGATATATCAATTCTTCACTTGATATATTTTGCATCCACCGTAATCAATATATTTGTGCACATGTGCTTATATTGCGCTCTTGG
Source organism: Tetramorium bicarinatum (assembly GCA_928718305.1). Lineage (NCBI taxonomy): Eukaryota > Metazoa > Arthropoda > Insecta > Hymenoptera > Formicidae > Tetramorium > Tetramorium bicarinatum. The sequence continues at coordinate 19,434,020 of OV788326.1, read as the reverse complement.
CGAGATTTTGGTTGCCCAGGTTAGTTGAATATTTTTTATATATAAAAAAGTTATGTATATTTTATTATAATTATCGCCAGATGTTTAGTATACTAATAGTGTAATTTCCGTTAAAAATATTATATCTAAATTATTGAGGAATTTGTCTAATCTTGTTTAATTAGTTATATCTCTCAGAAAAGCTTCACGTAAATTTTTATACTGAAAATATAAATTAATCATACAATAGAGTACTTAGAATAGAAAAGTTTTATCATAAATTTCAGGGAGTTACGTTGATTATTATTGCCTCTATCCAGTTTTGCGACTTATATATTGACTCAGCCTCGTATGTCAATTGTGATTAATAACTAATTTTTTATTTAATTACTAAACAAAATATGTAATGATTTTTCAACTAAAAATGTTTATAATACTTTCAAGTGTAATAAAATATATTACGCTGCATACAGTAATAAATGGTATTCCATGAATCCAAAAATAACTCAACTCTTGTTATTTTTTTAATGACAAGAGGTTCTAAACCGATCTATCTTACGGCTGGAAAAATATTCCCTGTAACAATGGCAACGTTTTGCAGTGTAAGATATTATAATATCGACAATAATTATTTCAATTAAAAATTTTATATTTTTAATACAATTATTTTACACCATTTTAAAATTTGCATTTGTCTTATTTCATTATTGTTTACTATGATTAAATTTTTATATTAATTATTCAAATATATATATTATTGATATATTATTGATATATATATATATATATATATATATATTACAAATATATATTATATCACTAAAAAATGCATTTTTCAGTTAATAAAAACATCAGTTGGCTACATATCCGTTTTGCATACAACGAAAAATTAATAACAGAGTAAGATAAATCTAAACTTTCTTTGATCTTATATAATTTTTAAGAAAAAAATAGTATAAGAATTATACAAGTATCTAATTAATATCTAATTGCACATAAATCATGGATTTCATTGCAGAATATATATATATATATATATATATATATATATATAATACATACATACATACATACATACATACCTACATACATCAGGCTCCAGCGAGCCGAATGAAGCCGGACACAGTCGAATAGCCTCGAGCGGACCGAGGCAACGATAATTCTACACCCCCATCAGTTTGATGGGGGAATCCGAGTGCTGACAAGTAGCATGCCCAATTGTTCATATGTAATACATTTGTAATAATTATATATATATATATATATATATATTATTGCCGATGAAATCAGCTACAGAAGTGCCATATAGCCAGGAAGTAGAGAGTTATCCACCGAACATTTGCGATTGGCACCCTGGGGGAGGTAGAGAGAGTACTCCGGGCGTTCTCAACCGACTCTCCTTCTCAGCTTCTACGAGTGCAACACATCTGGCAAGCAATCGTAGAGTAGAGCGTACTCCATCTGTAAGTTCCAAACCAAATATTATAAACTGAATTCCTTGCTTCGCATTTGAATCCTTTTTTAGTGGGCTCGAGGATAATAAATTCCAACGCTATTATCAACAGCATACAATCAAAATGATGACGCGAAAGTTCATAAAAGACAACGTCATATTATCGAAAACTTCATCATCATCTGATCCATTTGATCATCATCTGATCCATTTGGATCAGATGATTAAATATTCACAGAGGCATCGAAATCATTATTATATGATCCAAATGGATCAGATGATGATCAAATGGATTAGATGATGATCAAATATTCACAAAGTTAATATAAAAGATCTGAAAATGTCTCTATGATGCAAACGGATTAGATGATATTAATTTGAGAATAGATTTTACGCGATATGCTAATTTTATTTTAAATGATGGTACAAAATAGTATTTGATAGCACAAAATAGTATTCACAGAAACATAATCGTGCTACTTCAACATGACGAGGACAAGGATAACAACAATGACAATGACAATGATAATGACAATGACAATGACAATCAGATGGAATTGCACACTGAAGATAAGAGCGTTGATGAATATCCCCGAGCCAACTGAAAAAATGGATGGAATATGAAGCAAGGAATTCAGTATAAATCAATGTAAATTATATTTCAAGGCAATCAGAAATATAATTCCATGAATTAAATGTTTTTTTTTATTTTAATCCATGTAAATTAATTTCAAGGCAATCAGATATATAATTCCATGGATTAAAATAAAAAAACATTTAATTCATGGAATTATATTTCTAAACAATCACAAATATAATGTAAATGTTCACACTATTATGATTATCACACACATATCAAAATTTCCAAATGTTGCATTGCACCGTCACATACAAAATATATTTCCAAGATGTACTAACAATCATAAGTTTTTCTCTGTCTTCATTAGATAAATATCAAATAAATATTGCATACCAATCACTGAAGAATTTCTTGTGATTATTCTTATTGAGTTCTACAAATGGCAATCGTTCTCGGTGTTTAAAAATCAAAATTATGGAAGGATAGAACGATTGCTCGAACGAGCAACGCACGTATTTGTGATTTTATTCTTTTACAATGGAAATTAAATTTTCTTTCTTTCAATTAAGGCATCATATTAAGAGTAATGAGCAATATCAAACGACTGTTAAATAATATTTCAATCAATGTCACTGGAAACTCAATGTCTTTCAGATTTAGCACGGTCATATAATGTGGATATGATGATACTCGGTCCGCGTGTGTTTCAGCAAATGATATTTTTTTGTATCGATAAAAAAAAAATCTGTTCCACCTTGTGGGTGGATTGCAACTCAATAAGAATAATCACAAGAAATTCTTCAGTGATTGGTATGTATGCAATATTTATTTGATATTTATCTAATGAAGACAGAGAAAAACTTATGATTGTTAGTACATCTTGGAATTATAATTTTTTCTGAAAATCTGGTACAGCGACCAGATTTTCAAACCAACCAACCAACCAACCGTCACATTATTTGTCAAATGAAATACCGTTAGATGTTTAATGATAATAATAATTTTAAAGTTATTGATAATTTAGCATTTGTACATAATTTTATTCTTTTATTGCTCACACTCAAATCGATCTTACTTGTATACATATACCGATCGTAGAAGAATTTTTTTACCGATATGTCTAATCAATTGTGGGCACACAAGGTGGGACAAGTTCTTAATATATGCAAAGTGTCCCTCATCGTTATCACGTTGCACATAAAGTAGGTCTGGGCGGAACAGATTTCAAATCATATATTACACAGAAAATATAATATACATGTCAATCAAACGAAATAATTTTATTTTAATTGAGACATCATGTTAAGAGCAATGAATATCAAACGAATGAATTAAATGAATGTCAAACGATGAGCATCCAACCAACCGTCACATTAGTTGTCAAATGAAATGCCGCTAGATGTCTAATGATAATAATGTTAATTTTAAAGTTACAGATAATTTGGCTTTTATACTATTTTTTATTCTTTTATTACACATGCCCAAATCGATTTTTTCATCTCAAACTTCCATCATGTATATATTCACGTGTATTGATCCGCAATCAATAGACGAAGCATCGAATCTACCTTCCTATCTAGTTATTAATTTGACATAAACATGATTACACACGTTTTCGCGAATACTACATTGCTATCAATTTGCATAAATTTTTTAGAAATCATAAAAAATAAATGTTACTCTGGAGTAAACATTTCGAAACATTATAAACAAATGTTTCTTCATTGAGTACTTTTCGAGTTATAAAGCTCCAAAGTTGCAGTTTGAAAAAATTCAAAATATCTCATATTCACTTTCCGATAGTCTTATCTTACATGATTCAACCAGTCAAGGCAAGATCTAGGCATCCAACCAGTAAAGATAAAATCCAACTATGATCCAGCCAGTCAAGGCAAGATCTTTATCAAAGGAACTGTTTAAAATTATCTCCATTGGCTTGAATACATAATTCCAACCTATTTTCGAAGTGCCTGGTCGTTTTAAGTAAGACAGCTCGCGGTATATTTGCGCAAGCTACTCTTATTCTCTCTATCATATCTACTCTAGTTGTTGGTGCATCCTCATAAACCACATTTTAATATACCCCCACAAATAAAAATCAGGTGAAGTCAGATCAGGTGATCGTGGAGGCCATGCGATAGCCCCTCGTTGCCCAATCCATCTGTCATTGTATTCTCGATCTAGATAAGCTCTCACTATTGCCACATAATGAGATGGCACCCCATTCATTTGTATCTACATTCTTTGACGTGTATGAAAATTAACGTCTTCAAGCAATTGTGGTAAATGATCCCTGAGAAGTTCCAAAAAGGTATTACTCAATACGAATTTTATACAGTTATTGTATAATTTGACATGCACCTTTATTTTATAACTATTAATTCGCCATCAATTCGCCTAAGTCATTTCCTTCGAAAAAGAAATCCATTTTTCCTTATACAATCATACATATTCATAAAAATAACATAAGTTCGTTTCTTATCTGCCTGCTTAATAAAAAATAAACATAAGTGACTGTGCTCCTCTTTCAGATGCGATATAAGTTCAGCATTTAAATTAAAATTTTTTTTATACAATATCACTTATAGGTAAGTAATCATAATCTATAGAAATGGAAAAAACTGTTAATAAGGTATCTTCTTAACAATCTTAAAAAGAGTTACTTTTTGAAAAATAAGAATTTGAGTAAAAATAAATGTGCAATATTTAATTAAAATACAAACAAATTTATTATTTATCTTTACATGTATTTAGATTTATGTATAAGGCACGTGATAATACCCATGTTGGTTTTAATTGAGATTTGATTTTAAGGCATTTAATACTTTTTTAATTTCTATCAGACATCAACTACTGTCATTAATATCATAAATTAATATCATAAATAATACAGCTTTGGTTATCTTCATTTAAATACAAGTCATTCACTTTTTTTGTCATATAATAAAAAAATATTTTTTGTCAACATTAACAAGAATTTTTTGAATTAAGTGAAATGCAGGAAACTTATTCGTAAAAGTGACTAAAACATTCGATTTTAGTTCATTTCTTTAGTTCAATTTTAATCCATTTTGTAAGGTACATCTTTGATATAAAAAAATTTAAAATCAGTTTTGGAAATTTAGAATATTCAAGAATATTTTTGTTCATATCCTTGAAAATATCTTTGATATCTCAGAAATATCTTTGTTAATTTTAAATTTTCATAAGAAAACACATTATAAGAACCTTTTTGTTTTAAAAATCTATTGTTGTCTTAATCAGATTTTATCCCCACTTCCTTATTTTGCAAAGTTCTTTTATTTATAATTATGACCGACACTTGTGACTTGTTACACATTAAGATGCGGGATTAGGTATAAAGACTATCTACAGGTATATCACGTATAACACGCGTGATCAGTTTACAGAAATAGAAAATACCGTGTTATCAACGTTCGTGATCATGAGTTTTGACGCTCGGGGAATATCCTCTTCACCGCATCAAAATGAGGAAGAATAATAACGCAACGCCACACGTGACGGTTCTTCCTATACATATATATAAAATTCCTATCTAGATAGTAAAATTTCGAAGAGGAATACCGTCACTGAACTCTTTTAAAATAGTATTGGAATTTTTATTGTATACTTATTAATTTTTATATATCATGTTTTTATTTTCTAATATTTATTTTAGTATTTTTTTATAGTTTAATAATTCCTATCCGTTAAGGAAAAATTTTTACACAAAACGTATTGTATTCAACATGCTTTTATTTATATCTGTTTTAATTTTTGTATGTTCTTTAATAATATTAGGATATACGACCATAATGTGAAAGTCATTACTTTAATACATGAAAATATAGGACTTCTTTATAATTTATTCTCTCAGTGTACGTAGACATTTATTAACTAATTCTCAATAATAATATTTTGTAATTGAATTTTATTGTATACAATTAAATTTATAATAAAATGAGCTACAATTTGATAATAAAAAAATGTTCAAAACTTTAAAAAAGTATATAGAGTGGTGGGAATATTTTAAAAAATAAAAAAACTTAAAAAAAATTTTTTTTTGTTAGAACTTTAAAGTTTCCTTAAAATTATTTAACTTTTGTTTAAAAAAATTTTTTATCTTTTACAGTTTTAATGATTAATTTCTACAATTATGTAAATTAAATATTTAAGTAATGTTAAAATTTTAATAATTTTAACATTTCTCGAAAAACATCTCGATAAAAAATTTTTCATGTAAATTTCGCCCCGAAAGGAAAAAACTAATTTTTTTCAAAGGGATGTTTTACCCTTCCCAGACTAAAATTCGACACACAAACAAAAAGTATTTTTATGTTACAAATGAATTACTCTACCTGCACACAAAGTTTCAAATTTTTTTGAATTTTCAGGTTCACAAACCTCGTTGTTAATACTGCAATTACAGCCCCTCCTCCTGCATCCCGCCCACGCAGTATTATTCAACCTCACAACCCAATAAAATTTTGTCATGTAAAAACGATTATGTATCAAATATGTCTATATATGCTCAACATATCGTAATTATATGTATAATTACATATAAATTACATTTATACGAGATTATATATAAACTATTTTTAATTTCTCTAAATGTCCTTTTCTGTGTATAAAAATGAAATGCGAAAATGATTCTTTTAATCATTTTTTAATTCTTCTTCTTATTGCTTTTTCTGTATATGTGAACAGAGATTGTACAAAAAACATATACGGACATACATGGACATATTTCTTGATATATACATAATTACACGTTTCTTACATGTAATTCATGCTTTATAATAAAACATGTTTTTACAAGAAAAAATTTTTATCGTGATGTTTTCAAGAAATGTTTCAAGAGATGTTATAAAAATTTTAACATTATTTAAATATTTAATTTACATAATTCTAAAAATTAATGTATTAACATAATTGTTTGACATGTAAGCTATGATTGTTTGTACCTGCACAGTTGCTATTTTTCCTTAATAATTAATTGTTTCTTCTTATATAGTTTAATGGCAAATAATAGGAGGTAGAATGGCCAACTTACGAGCGATTTATAGATGTTAAATGCAATATACCCGAGAAAAAAATGGGTTTAGTATGATCAGATATAAATTTTATATGATTAGATAAGATCAGATATAAATTTTATATGATTAGATATGATTAGATATAAATAGATCCGATTACATACGACAATATCTTAAAATTGGCACGATATGATCATATCTTTATGTAATCATATTCGACCAGATTATATATGTTTTCATATATAATCAAATTTAACGAAATATGAATGTATAAAGATAATATCATATATAACTCCAAACATTGAATATTGTCATACATGATTATATAATTGTATAATTGTATATTTGGTATCAGAGCTCTGATATTAAATACATTCATGTTTTGCTAGATCTGATTATATATGAAAACATCTGATCGAATATGATTACATAAAGATATGATCATATCGCGCCAATTTTAAGATATTGTCATACGTTATCAGATCTATTTATTTCTAATCATGTACAATTTATATCTGATCATACTAAACTTATTTTTTCTCGGGTATTATTAAATTTTGATAATTCCATCAATAAATGTCTCGACCTTAACGATTCTTTCTTAGTACATAGTAATAATATTGTTGCGCCCGCGTTGTCTCAGCCCTCGTCTCGAGCCGAATCTTCGCGCCCGGAATTAACAGCTGACCGCGGAAATCGATATTATCGTTTCGCTATGGTCGGCTGTCAGAAGAAGGAGAGAGTCGCCGCTTAGCGATATGATAAACAAAAGGATTCAGACAGATCTGGAGAAGCTTCGTCTTGTGAAAACATACCGCCGTGTCTTTCGAATCTTCTCCCGCACGGGCGTTCTCATTGTTTTCCTGAGTCTTTTTAATAAAGTTTCTGTTTTCCTAAGAATCCCGTGTTGTGTGCTTTCTTGTTCCACGTGCGTGATTACGCGAGTGACGCGAGAGACGCAACAATATATTAATAATTTAAAAGCCATATTAAACAAAGTATTTCGGAATAAAGAAAATAAATAAAATCAATAAAATAACATACATGGTCATTGTAGTCAAAAAGCAATTGTCAAGACACATTAAAATGTTAATTAATAAAAATCAGCATAAACTAACGGAGTCATAATGATTGAGGAATATGAAACTATTACTCGATTGACAGCGAGAATGTGTTCATCCAAAATTCCCACTGACAAGAAATAAAATGAAATTGTTTGTCGGTCCATGACGTAGTATTTGTAATCAATTTGCTATTTATTGGATTTATGACGAATAAAAATTATTAAAAATAAATAAATGTTTATATCCAACAGACTACTAAAAGCTTATTGTTATGTTTTTAAGATGACTTGATAGTGTTGCATGTATGACCAAGCACTGTTGAATGGTTAATTTAATGACGATAATTAAATTTTAATTTGAATTTTGACGAAATATTATTCAAATTCTAGGTATATATTTCATTTCTTTTCAAAAAACGTTATACATTTTATATTGGAATATCCACTTTACTATCTATCTTATTCTCTTTTTGAAATTAGAAATTTTTTTTATTTTTTATTAATGTAGAACTTAGGGCAAACCCGGGTAAGATGGCCTTTTTTTAGTTTTTTAAAATGCAAAAAACATCTTTGTTTTTTACATTTTTTAATATCATTCCGCATATGGCTTCACTGAAGCTTAGGTACATAATAATATTGAGATATAAAAAAAGTGATACACAAAAATTTTATATTATTATAATATTGCAATATAAGCATTGGCTAGCTTACGTAACTTCTAAGGAAAAGATGGTCATAGTATTATGGAGGGTAAATAACATACATATATTTTATATAAAAAATGTATCTAATTTTTTGTAAAAACTTAAAATTTTAAATTTTTAATTTTACTTTGTTTTTATAACATATTGAATATATTTTTTATGAAAAACAAAACATACAAAATGAATCATAATTGTTGCTTTTTCGCACGTAGCATAGTGTACGATCTATAATTCTGAAAAAATTATCTGTCTACAACATATCAAATTGAAAATATGTAAAATTGCATTATTTTTTCAAAATTTTGAAGCAATATCTAGCGGGAACGTCCCAGATGGGCCACCTCATTCAAACTGTGAGGGAAAGATAATCACAGTATTTATAAATAACAGTAAAAACGGAAATAAAAATTATAGTTTACATTAAAATTTATATATCTTTATTATGTATTTAATATTTAATATTTAATATTTAATATTATGACATTTTAACTGTATTTTATCTAATGTTACAGAAGTTTTTAGTGGACACACGAAAAACTTTGCAAATAGTCAAAAATAAAAACATGATATAATATTCATAATATCATTATTCCGAATAATGTACGCACATAAAATATCGATCTTCTTTAAAAATAATTTTAAACGCACTATTTAATAATTATTTTAAAAATTACAGTCTAAGGCCATCTTTTCTGATATGGTCATTATACCCCAGCTTACCCTATATTTTGTGCTAGATGTCTGGATAAGAGGAACGTATTTTATAGATACAATTAAGTTTGGATAAAAATTTGAAAGAGAATTCAAATATTTTTTCAAATTCGTAAATTTCTATTAAAAAATTTTTTAAAAACGGTTTGAAAGTTTATTAAAAAAATATTTAAAGGAGCAGTTCAATTATTCTAAATCATATGTTCAATCTTGAATAAGATTTCGATTGTGCTGTTTGAAACATGATTTGATATCTGCTGATGCATGCTGCTTGATACATTATAAACAATTCACTACATAAAATGCTACCATGCATTGCAAGATTTATGCAGTAAACTCAATTGTTTATAGATTGCTTCCTATACACGTCAAAAAGTATGCTTGGAAAAGTCTAGCTTTAGAAAGTGAAGAAACGTAAAATATTTTATTTTTATTTAAGTCACTTTATAAGTAATGTAAAAAATAAATAAAAATTAATTATTGTACTAAAGATACTTTAAAATAATGTCTTTATTAGACGTTACTAATGATGTTTGGCATGATCATCGCGTCATCATAACGGCTATCTTCTACCTGATTGTGAGTTTAACATCCAAGGTCGCTGAAAGATCCTACTTTCTTTAGGATGGGATAAGGAGTGAGGGAATTCTTTGAAGTCTTAAGAAACATTCATGGATAGAAATCGCTCGAGCACAAGTTATCTATACAGTAAAAATTACCTATATATTGAGATCAAATACTTATTATTTTCTATCTCCTCTCCCCAAATCATTTCATCTTAATTTCGATTGAAATGATATGTCATGATTAGCAGCCACTGTTTTTATTGACTTTATAATCAACTTTATCTTCTGAATGTTCTATTGATTTCTATGTATATGCGAACATGAGTGCGTGTAAGCGTGCATATGCGCGCGCCTCATTCCCTCTCTCATTCCCTGTCTCTTCTTTTCTTTTTCTTTCTTTTTCTATTTATTATTCTTCACAGTAAAGGATGACTGGGCTCGCGAAGAGAAACTTCGTTCCTGGGATACATTCGTGCTTAATCTATTCGTCATGCTACATCAGTGAAAGGGTTTACTTGATGCATCAAATGCAGAATTGTGAAAAGTCGACAATATTAAGCAAGAAATGAAAATGTTTCCGTATCGCATACGACTTCGAGTTTTAATGTTCATCGTTTCAACATTTTACCAAGGTAATTAATTCTATATTACTTGCGTAGAATATATACAGTAGAATATATACATCTCAGCCTTAGAAATTCACTAAATTCATCAAGTGAAATTTTTTTATTGATTAAAATTTTCAAATTACTTGACGTACTAATTAATCTACAAAGAATTAACAAGATGCACTGATTCAGTAAAATATTAACAAATTAAATTTTCTGGGCTAATTATTTTTTATTCAAAATAGTTTCTTCCTGATTCCATACAGTGATAGCAGCAATTAAAAGCAATTGAAGTGAATATTCAAGCTCATTGAGTAGTAAAGAGTTAAGAATACATTTTAATCTGTGAATTTTGGTTTCCCTTCAACCATTTCACATATTAACGTTTACTCCTGGATTGTATTGAAAGTGCCGTGTCTCGTCTTTTCTTATAATCAATTTTCTGATTTCAAAACTTAAGATGCCACTCACATGAAGTTATATATTTCGGTGACGTAGTCACCATCTAAATAGCCGTAACACGTGCTTTGACGGATTTGTTAATTAAGGATTTTGAACATTCGTAAAAATTGTTCCCATTGTTGTTTTTAGAAAGTTGGTAAGTTATGACAAAATATTGAGAATCACATATAAAACGCTATCGGCAAGAAAATGCACCAACTTTGAATTTCAAGCAATTTCAAAATCAAGAGTTTTAGAAATTCAATTTTAAAAATAGAATTGTATACATGGGTGCGTTTAAGCATTATAGATACAGGTGTAAAAAAATAAATAGACACAACAGTAGAATTATAAATTAAAAATATTCGAGTTTTAGAATAATCTTTCACGAATGACTACTAAAAGAATATACGTACTTTAACAGCCCGTTTAAAAAATATAACATAAATATAAATGAGAATACAATTTTCTCTTGAATATCCGAATCGTATAAAAGTGTGATAACAAAGCATAGCTTAATCGGGTTTCAGAAATTATTATGTTTATGGACGAACTCTCCGATTTCAATGATCTAGATATATACTATCAAAGATATGTCCCTGAGTAATAGTCAAAAGATTTTAATCGTCACTCGTTGTTTATTAAAAAATTATTATGGGATTATATGTTTGATAATCCAATTTATTACAATTGTCTTATGCAGTACAAGGAAATATATGCTCAAGATGTTTTCGCTTGCAAAGTCGGAATAATAATCGTTATTCTTACGTAATCTCTTTCTCTCCCTACCGCGCTCCTGTGGCGCCTTGCTCTCGACGCTAGGTTTGTAATTGTACGGGTCCACGTAGGTTTGCAATTATCCACGTGAAGCGATTTCCATCCCATCCCTCCCCCTGCTTTCGGAGCGAAACTAGATCCACGACACCGAAAGACAGGTGATCACCTAATTAAGGGTAAGATAGGGTTAGACTTTTAGAGTGGAAGGGGCGCAGGGAAGGAGGGGCGGAGCATACGCGTTTTCTATGGAACAGTTTCAAGGAGTTTACATATTAAAAATTTTGAGATTTATTTACACTTGAGATATAGGATACATATTTGTCATAATATTTAAAAAAACAGAGATTTGTTCATGATATTCGTAACGCCAATGAAACAAAAACTCTGCTAACAATAAGTATCCTATATAATGTTTTGTTCGAGTTCCAACAGACTCAGCATATTCTGTATGTATTAGGCGTAAAACTCGCATAAATATTTTTCACTATAAAATTCAAAAATGATGTATTAAAAATATATTCTATTGCTGTGTTGTTCTAATGCTGTGTTAAAAATAGATTCTATTCATAATTTAATATAAAATAAAAATATATTAAACTTATTTTGTTAATAACTTTTTAATAAACAACGAGCGACGATTAAGACTTTTTTAATATTACTCAGAGACATGTCTTTGATAATACGTTCAGGTTATTGAAATTGGTTAGGTCTTCCATAAACTATAATTACGGGTTTCTTCTGACACATATACCATACACGAATTCACGCACGCACGTATGCACGCACATATGAGTCATTCCATGTCAAACCGGACGATTTTCATAAAAAATTTACCTCAATGATTCCGATTTTTTTTTAATTTGGCAGACATGTTCTGTTGTCGAAAATATGAGACCCCTATTTTTGGACAAAAATTAGAGATTTTTTTTCGAGAAGTTGTGCGCGGTTGAAAATCACAAGAAATTGAAAAAAACATCGATTATGGGAACATATAAACCATTTTATTGCAGAATAAATTCGACGGAAACGGACAAATAAGGAGTAATTTTTAAAGGGCCTGAAACGTACTTTACGATAGTATTTTTTTAAATTTAACTTTTTAAATAAATAAATTGTTCGATTGTTTATAACTTTCATTTGCGTTTTTCATTGTCAACTCCTCGACCTTTCATTATCAACATTTGAGTCATTCCACGTCAAACCGACGATTTTCATAAAAAATTTACCTCAATGATTCCGATTTTAAATTTGGCAGACATGTTCTGTTGTCGAAAATATGAGACCCCTATTTTTGGACAAAAATTAGAGATTTTTTTTCGAGAAGTTGTGCGCGGTTGAAAATCACAAGAAATTGAAAAAAACGTCGATTATGGGAACATATAAACCATTTTATTGCAGAATAAATTCGACGGAAACGGACAAATAAGGAGTAATTTTTAAAGGGCCTGAAACGTACTTTACGATAGTATTTTTTTAAATTTAACTTTTTAAATAAATAAATTGTTCGATTGTTTATAACTTTCATTTGCGTTTTTCATTGTCAACTCCTCGACCTTTCATTATCAACATTTGATTGAAAAAAATATATTAACGTATTCCCTCTTCAATTCTAAAGAAATTATGAATTTTTTTCAAAATGGAGATCGAATGGACACTATTTTTAAAAAATTACTGAAAATGTAGCGCCGCGCCACCGCCGCTCGGTGCCCAGCGGGCAGTGCATCAGTATACCTGAACGCTCGAGCTCGGCGGCTTGTGTCTGTCCAGACAGGATCGTCAGTACAGTTTAGGCTGATTAATTGTCGGGTAAAATTATACAGAACATGTAAATTAGTGAATAAAGTATATGTTTTTATTCTTTGAACATAGTTTTAACAGTCGACGTAGTAGCAGACAATATTATTTTAACTTCGATTTTCCCGTTTTGTTGAGGAATGAATGAATGATATTTTACGGTCCCTTGAATCATTTTGACTTTGTTAAATCGTTTGTTCAGTATCCGCTCTTCCTTCTTATATTCCTCAATAGTAAAAAATTCGGAGTTAACATTTAAAACATTTTTGTTAACCCATGTAAAAAATTTCGCTGCCGTATTGATTGGATCGTTTACATTTTTTAAATTTGCCCGCGCTGCTAATCTTTTAATTGTGCCTCCGAGTCCGTCGCAAGATTCTTTTCCGTGGGGGGTCGCGAAAAAATGCCATTCAGCTTTTACATTAAAATCGTCTTTGTAGAAACACACATTTATAAAATTTTTTGTTTTTATATTGGGCACTCGCTAAACAGCCGTTCACTTATTTCAGCGTGGTCTTATTACGTGGTCTTATTTTTTAAAAAAACATTAGATGCTTTGAGTACAATTTATTATTTTTCTGATGGAGCAAGTGCCTAATATAAAAACAAAAAATTTTATATATTGAACAAACGATTTAACAAAGCCAAAATGATTCAAGGAACTGTAAAATATCATTCATTCATTCCTCAACGAAATAGGAAAATCGAAGTTAAAATAACATCGTCTGCTACTACGTCAACTGTTAAAACTATACAAGTACAAAGAATAAAAACATATACTTTATTCACAAATTTACATGTTCTGTATAATATTTACCATTTTACCCAACAATTAATCAGCCTAAACTGCACTGACGATTTTGTTTGGACAGATACAAGTCGCCGAGCACGGGCGTTCAGGTATACCGATTAGAGACCGACCGAAGCTTCGGCTACAGCTCCGGCTTCAGCTACCTTCGGCTAAAAATTCAACCTTCGGCCTAATATTCGGCTCCGGCCAAAATGTAACCGAAGCCTTCGGCTTGGTCGAAGATACATCTTTAGACTATAGGCCTGTCCTTTTTAGCTGAACTGGTTGCACTAATTCAGCTAAAAAGAACAGACCTTTACGCCGAGCATGTGGCACGAAAGCTGAAGATCAAGTCGGACAATAAGAAAGAAAGAGACGGACAATAAGTGCCATACTGTCGGTCTTTCTCTACCCGATCTTCAGGCGCGCAGATTTGTCGCGTAAGTAACAATTGAAATCGCTGCAGCAGTGATGCCAAAAAGTTTATACGCAATTTTTAATGTATCGGGTGCGAAGATACGGCACGAAACAAGGGCTGAGACAACGCGGGCGCAACAATATAATACTAATTTAAAATATGTTATTATACTATACAGGGTGTCCCAGAATTGTGGAACAAATTTTCTTGAGCAGATAGAGCGGACGAAACTGAGCCGAAAAGTCCTCTACCATTTTGTAATTTTCCCAATAGTTAACGAGATATTTATGATTAAAAATCACCGTATTAGCCCGGCCCTCCGCCGAATATAAGCGCGCGGCGCGAGACGACTGCCCAGCGTTGCTAGGCACTCGATGAATTGTTTACTACACGCGGCAATGCCTACGAGCGGCGGTTTTGAGCTGCGATTGTCCCCATGTTTTTGTAGAAAACAACTCCTCCTTGAAAACAACGACGCTGGGCGGTCGTATCTCGCCGCGAGCTTATATTCGGCGGTGGGCCGGGCTAATACGGTGATTTTTAATTATAAATATCTCGTTAACTATTGGGAAAATTGCAAAATGGTAGAGGACTTTTCGGCTCAGTTTCGTCCGCTCTATCTGCTCAAGAAAATTTGTTCCACAATTCTGGGACACCCTGTATATAATATAATAACATTTTAATATATAGAAATATATAGAAATTTATACACCTTTGGCCTTCGGTTTCGGCTCTGGAGAGTATGACCGAAGTTCGGCTTCGGCTTCGGCTCCGGTTTAAAATTTTACCTCCGGTCGATCTCTACCGGTCGGTCTCTATTTAATACTGATATGCCGCCCGCTGGGCACCGAGCGGCGATGACGCAGCGTTTCATTTTCAGTAATTTTTTAAAAATAGTGTCCATTCGATCTCCATTTTGAAAAATTCATGATTTCTTTAGAATTGAAGTGGGAATACGGTAATATTTTTTTTCAATTATAAGTCGAGGAGTTGATAACGAAAAACGCAAATAAAAGTTATAAACAACCAAACAACAATTTATTTATTTTTAAATTTAAATTTTTAAAAAATACCATCGTAAAGTACATTTCAAGTCCTTAAAAAATCATTCCTTATTTGTCCGTTTTCGTCGAATTTATACTGTAATAAAATAGTTTGAATGTTCCCATAATCGATGTTTTTCTCAATTTCTTGCAATTTTCAACCGCGCACAACTTCTCGAAAAAAAATCTCTAATTTTTTTCCAAAAATAGGGATCTCATATTTTCGACAACAGAACATGTCTGCCAAATTTAAAAAAAATCGGAATCATCGAGGTAAATTCACTGTCTGATTTGACATGGAATGACTCATATGTGCGTACGTAGAATATCCTTATACAGGATGTATCCCATATCTAACCATCACCTGCTAATGGCAGATTCTTAAAATCATTTATCGTTGAAATACTTAATATTCCTAATACTAAAATGTTGAGGCTACAATAGTTTTTAAATGGGAAGCGCTAAAAGATAGCCAATCTGATTTGCGCGCTCAGGTTTGTTACACAGTGAAAAATAACTCTAGAATTATAATTCAAATTGATTATTTACTTATGATATACTTTATGTGAGAGATTTGACAACTCGATGCGTTTTAAGATTAATATTCGGTAAAATAATTTTTGCCGCTATTAATATTATCAGCGTACACAGCAATAGAATTAAATGAGAAACGTAATAAATAGATAAATTTAAAAGTGTGTGCAAAATGTTAATATTTAAATATTAATATCCAGGGATAAAATAACTTCACTATGTAACAGACCTGAACAAATTTTTAACAACCAGATTGATAATCTTTAAAAGCTTCCTATTTAAAGACTATTGTAGCCTCAACATTTGGTATTAAAATTTTCGTCTCTAAATAACTTAAGGCGATGCTGGAGTAACGCTCGAACTTGATCGAGGTCGATCAAGACCAAGACATAACGATGAAAGTGAAAGAATTTAATTGATCACATCAGTGAAAGAATTTAATTGATGCATCAAATGCAAAATTGTGAGAAGTCGACAATATCAAGCAAGAAATGGAAATGTTTCCGTATCGTATACGACTTCGGGTTTTAATGTTTATCGTTTCAGCATTTTATCAAGGTAATTAATTCTATATTACTCGCGTAGAATATATACATCCCAGCCTTGGAAATTCACTAAATTAATCGAATGAAGTTTTTTTATTAATTGAAATCTTTAAATTGCTTGTTGTCCTACTTAATCTACAAAGAAATGACAAGATGCACTGATTCAATAAAATATTAACGGATCGAATTTTCTGGGTTAATTATTTTTTATTCAAAACAATTTCTTCCTGATTCCATACAGTGAAAGCAGCAATTAAAAGCGATTGGAATGAATATTCAAGCTTGAGTAGTAAAGTGTTAAAATATACATTTTAATCAGTGAATTTTGTTTCTCTTCAACCATTTCACATACGTTTACTGCAGGATTATATTGAAAGTGCCGTGTCTCGTCTTTCTTTATGATCAATTTCCTGAATTCAAAACTTAGGATGTCACTCACATATGTTATATTTTGGTGATGTAGTCACCATCTAAACGGTCGTAATATGTGCTCTGACGGTTTTGCTAATTAAGGATTTTGAACATTCGTAAAAATTGTTCTCATCGTTGTTTTCAGAAGGTTGGTAAGTTATGACAAAATGTTAAGAATCACATGTAAATCACTATCGGTAAGAAAATGGACCAATGGATTTTGAATTTCAAGCAATTTCAAAATCTAGAGTTTTAGAAATTCAATTTCAAAAATAGAATTGTATACATGGGTGCGTTTAAACGTTATAGATACAGGTGTAAAAAAAATAAATAGACACAACAGAAGAATTATAAATAAAAAATATTCGAATTTTAGAATAATCTTTCACGAATGGCTACTAAAAGAATGTACATACATTTAACACCCCGTTAAAAAAAAATAATAAAAATATAGATGAGAATACAATTTTTTCCTGAATATCCAAATCGTATAAAAAGTGTGGTAACAACGCATAGCTTAATCGGATTTCAGAAATTATTATGTTTATGGACGAATTCT